>VZTB01006743.1:123110-300340 GCA_013397245.1 Thryothorus ludovicianus | reverse complement strand
GGAGCCTCTAGAATTTGGGCTTTAGAATTTTAGCACTGATCAAAGAGATATTTAATCCAATGAAAGTAGTGAATCTTAAAAGTAGAGGAATTGGCTAACACTCTGTGGTCTTTGTTATACCAGAAGCCAATTTTAATAAGTGAAAAGCTGTAGTGATGTTAGTCTGTAGTTCACAATGAGGTAATGGCTCAGGGGAAAGATGAAATGAAAGTCTGGCTTGAGGATGACCTAAATCAGATTGCTACCAAATTTTTTAAATACTGCTTAATGGTCTTGCTTGCCTTATTCTAAATATTGTACTTTGTTTTCAGTATTGGTGGCCTTATTCTGGACACAACTGTATCTGATCCCAACTTGGTTGGAATTGTTGTTTATACCCCAGTAATTAATGGTAAGACTCTGACAGGATTAATTGGTATCAATTGGTATACCTTGTTTTGAGAATTGTCTATTGCAGTAAATTTCTCTTGTGCTAATTAATATCTGGAATATTAATTTCAAGTTTTGATTTTGATGTCAACAGCTGTTTATTTGAACACCTGAGAAGTGTTTCCTGTTTTCACTACAACCACTAAAACATGATAGAGAATGTGAGAAGTAGAAGCCTCAAGTATGCATTAAGAAACTGAAAGTGTAAATATTGAAGGAGTATATTCAAGTATTAAATTATCAAATATTATATTGAAGCAGTTATGACTGGGAAAATGCAGATAAAATTTTATTTTAAAGGGAGTTTTTTTCTGAACATCCAAGAGCAAACTTTCAAACAATAATTTATTATCCACCTGTAATGTATATAGATATAAGAACTAAGAAGCACACTACAGGCAAGTAATTAAATTTCTCAAGAAAAATGTGTGTTGTTTCTGATGATTGATACACACTTTTCATATGTGTAAGAATGAATTTGTGAAAATTTGGTTCTTAAATGTTCTATCTTCTAATGATAAGAACAAGGCAAATTTTAGAAGAATATTTAATATCTTATTAGACTGGTGCAGTTTAAAAATGCTTTTCTTTCCAAGTACAGTACCACAGGGCTGATACCTATTTAGTTTGCAACAACTATAATCAGCAGATGTGTTCCCACTGTATTGCTGCCTTTCTCCTTTTTGTAGTTTTCCATTTGATTTCTTACATTAATTTGCACTGTTAGGTATTGTTCTTAAAACCATTTCTATAGTTACCAAGATGATTCTGTTCTAACTTAAGTTGGCTCTTACATATTTCATATGAATATGTTCTATTCTGTTTTCTAAGCTATAAATTAAATTAATTATGGCCACTTCTTTTCCACCTTGATAATGAGATGTTAATATGGTCACTAGGTTTTACTTTTGAACCACATTGCCTTGATATAATTAATTTTCCAGACATTGTTAGTGGAAATGTAACACTGGATAGCACCCAAACATTTTATAAGCTTTACTGTGGCTGAGAGTTAGATCTATTGCTGCAAACATTACACAAATGTTCAGTTAGAGGCTTTGACAGAAGCATGTTCTTGGCAAATTCACATTATTTTACAGCTTTCATGTCTTCTGGATGCTTATAAATTCTTTTTAATAATTTGCTCTAATTCTTGTGTAGGAATATAAATTTCTCTGATATACAGATTCTCTGTATCATCCTTTCTGACCCACTTCAAAGATACATTTTCTGTTTTCTCCACTACAGCCCTCAGGTGTTCTTTAACCTCCAAGATAATGATTTTGCAAAAATGATCACTAATTCTTCATGGATTGTTCATTTAGCTCTCTAGATGCATTAAATTTAACTTAACCCCCAGGCCCTACTACTTATCTACTTGTGATCAGGTATCACCATTTTTATGAAGGCATAGACAAAGGAACTGAGTATTTAAATCTTTAGCAGAGCATGAAGATTGCTCTTCTTTCTCACCTCAAGTCCTTTCTTACTTTTAATGTGAAACATTTCTATGTTGCAACTTGAGTTCCTTGCTAACTGTAAATTAATTTTTACACTATAGCTGTTATGTTTCCTTGCCTGTTCCTTGCCTTTCTCCTAATTCAAAATTGGAAATACTTGCATCTAACTTTTGTGTGTTTCCATTCTGGTTTCCACATACCTGAAAGGCAAGGCAAACACCTTGACCTTCAGCTTTTTTCTGCTTTACACCTGTAACTTTTCTTATAGCAGTGCTTTTTAGGTCAGCCCCTTGGATTTGCTTCCTAAGAGAAGAGGATTGTTTGTTTTTTTTTTTTCTTTTTTAGGCAGCTGTACCCAAACCAGTATTAAGGCCATGCCCAAACATTCTTTTGAGCTGTCTTTATGGGAAAAGAGCTGACCAAAAGCTCTAGAGGTTTATCTGACAAGTCAAAAGGTCTTTGGAGAATTAGGCAGGTGTGAGAGGGGGAAAGCTGAGGCTGCTGGAGCAGGCAGGGAGGGAAAAAATCTTTCCAGGAGGCTGGGACAGCAAAAGGCATGCTTGACTCAGAATTCTAAAAGTAGAGGCATTTCTATTGGAAAACATACAGAAAATATGTTCTGTGTAGAGGATGCAGGGTTTTATGGGAAAAGGAAACTGTAGGCTGGTAATTTTTGGGGTTGGTTAGATTAGCCTCTCCTGGGTTTCATAATTCTGCTGACACCTTTGATATTGCCTGGTCAGTGCAGTAAACAGGGGGTAAGGAAGTTCTTCAGCTAAAAAAGCACACTGACACTCATTTACTGACATGAAAGGTGTGTTAGGTCACTTGACAGATGGCTTTTTAAATATTACTGTTGCAAAAAGTTTTCTCTACCTTTCTTGGCCTTGGAATTCTCATTATAAGCCCAAGCAGCAAAAGGAACTGAGGGTTTTCCCCTTCTGTTTTCTTTTACCTGAAAGTTTGTTGCTCTTGTGGCACAGAAAACCTGGGGAAAATGAAACAACAAGAAATCCTGAAAGAAATACTCTTTTCTGTTGGGAATTTATCCAGCCAAAATTTGTAAATTTTGTAAATTTGTCCAGAATTTCAAGCTGTCACTGATTTTTCAGGGCCATATCTTGAACATGAACAGTATTGACTGCAAAATGCTCAGGTGTTAGGCTTCCTGTGCACTGTAAATAGGTTTCATCCAAGTCCTGTCTAGATAATTTGCTTATTTTTAGATGTGAGACAAGTGACTTTAATTATGTCTTACACTGTGGAGTCATAAATATTTTAGAATTTTGAAGAAATACTGGTCTGCAATTTGAGCAGCCTCAAAGGTTCCCACCCCTATTAACAATAACTACAAATGTTTGCCCAAAATATTAAAATAGTTTTTAAGCAGAAAGGCATTTATGGTCAGCTTTACAGCTGGTGGCCAGACATTTTTCATAACTGCTTTTTCCATTTTCACACTGTTAAACACATTTCTTGAGATGAATAGTTATTTTTAATTCTATGGCGGGCTGGGTTAAATTGCATCTCTGCTTTTTGAAAATAAATAAATGATTTTGTTGTTTCAGGCAACTTCCAGACTACTTGAGATTTAGATGTCTCTTTGATGTACTGAAGTTCTGAATAAAATAGCTAAGCCCAAGTGTGGCTGTGCTTCAGTCTAGGTACTCAAGTTGATTTTGAGTTGTTTTTCTCATGAATGAGATGGTTTAAATTTGCAAATCCTCTCACAGCATCACAGCACATTGAATTTGGCTCAGGATTTGCAATTTGCAAGTAACCAAGTTCCTTTTGTGCAGAAAAAAAAGATAATAGATTAAACAATTATATGCTTCTGAATATGCAACAGAAATGAGCTAAGGTGCAGTTACCAGATAGAGCCACTTCCCTCTCCATTTTTGTTGTGTGCTTATACAAAACATTGTGAGATATCTTCTAAGTATTTGCATTTCAGAAGTTACTGGGTAATAACCAACATGTCAGTAGATTTTATCCAATTTTTTATGCACCTTGAGGGATGACAGTTCTGCAAATTAATTCTGGAAACACCTGAAATTTGGAAATACTTCATCTCAAAAAACTTTCCTTTGCTGGTGGTTTGAAGCAGTGCTCTTTAAAGGGAACACAAACCTTCTAATATTTCTTACTCTTTGGCTGTCCAGACTTTAAAATTATTTTCTATCTGGAGGGAATACCTAGGTATCAAGGAATAAGAAAAACACATATAACAAAATTTAATACCAAACTTAATGACTGCCAGTTGTCTGGGAGCTGAAAATTAAGCTTATGCAATACATTCCCCCAAAACATCCATTTTTTTTATCTGTGAATAGGGTAAATTGAATGACAGACTTTCAGGTTTTTCAGAGAGCTTTTACTGTAAATGATTTAGGAGAATATGGAAAAAAATACCAAAAAAATTAAAATACATCTTTTAATGGCCATACATCTTAATTTCTTTTAGCAAAGTTTGATTTTTTCTCCCAGCTGAGTGGTGCTTTGATTAGAATATAACCATTGTCTCAGGGAGCTGATTTTTGAAATTTGCCTCTAAATCACAAGGGAAAACCTCAGTGTACCTGGATGCTAGCAGAGCAGTTTGGCTGGGTAGCAAATTAATTTTTCTGCATCCTGAATTGGAAAGAATGTGTTAGTCTCAGAAGGCACTTGTGCTGTATGAGAACTTTATAATTCAGTCTTTATTTTGGCATGAATTGGGAGGAGGGCTTTGATTTTTGTTATTTGCTTCTGATGCATTATTGGGTGATAGATTTATTGCCTTCCAGTTGCTAACTTGTCCATGTAAATCTGCATATATACTTTTATAGTGTGTGATCTTTCTTTTAAGTCTTACTCGTAAATTTTTTAGAAGATTTCAGTAATATTTGTGTCATTTTCACAGCACAATTATAACCAGAGCATTTTCATTTTTTGACAGTCAAGGAACAATTTTTTATTAGTCATAGGAAAGAAATTATTTATGAGTCAAATCAAACATGGAATGTAATAGTTGCATATATAATAAAAATTTCTCTTTAAAAACATCCATCTAGGGAAAGCTAATATTTTCCATCTGTTTTCCCCTAACATTTGTAAGTATTAAAAGAAATGTTACAAAATAAAATGGAAGATGAATGAAAAAAACCCTCATATAAACAGGTAGCTAGTTAAGTTTCTAATCTAAGTATTTCACTAGCATAAAACAATATTTTTAAAGTTAATGGTAGAGAGGCTAGGGCAAAAATTCATTTTGCATTTTTTGAAGGATGAGGTGATTATTCCAAAATTTAGTTTTTGGTAACTGTTGTAACTGAGATTCTTTTTCTTCCTTTTAATTTCACTTTTATGATGCAGACGATGAACTTCAAAAAAACCTGTTTGGCAAAACTGACTATTTTGAGCTATGAATTGTGCTCAGGCATGTGCAAAATCTTTTACCCTTCCCTCTCTTGATAGATTTACCAGATTAATTTGGGAATTATGTTGGTCTAATTCTCCCCTTATGTAGATATTAATTGGTTTGAGGCCCATTGCACAAGCTGTGTTACAGTGCTTGGGAACAGCACAGTGTTCTGATCAATCCCTCTCCACAGAACTGGCTTTCTAAAAATCCTTCATCTCAGGTTTGCTTTGCCTGTTCTTACCCAAGTTTTTGTGTGCCTCATCATGCTGCTATTTACATTTTCATGCACAGTCACAGCAGTGGTCATTAAAGCTGAGTGTGTTCACTTTACCTGGTGCTCTCAGTGCACTCATTCGAGGCAGTTTTCTGCAGGAACAATCCTTCAATTATTTGTATTTAAGGAAATGAACAAAAAAAAAAGAATGAGATGGGGACCTATAGGAAAGGAAGGCACTTCATGCATAAGGTAGGTGAATACTGCTCTGAAAATTTTATGTTGCCTGTTGTAGAGTTCTCCCCTTGTACTGAACAAGTACCTAAACCATGATTTTTTACAGCTTATAACATGGTACATGGGGTTATTCCTACTCAGAGGGAGAACTCTGTGCTTCCTTTTGTTGAATTTCAGGAGATTCCTCTTGACCCAGCTCTCCAGCCTATCCAGTTCCCCCTGAATGGCAGCATAACCCTCTGGTTTATCAACTGCTCCTCCCAGTATTGCCTAAAAACCTTACAGTAATTATCAAAAAGTGCAGTGTAAGATCCAGGGAAAAGCCAGCCCAGAGCAGGGGATGATCTCAGTCTCACCTGTGTCAGCAAGATCCAGCTTCCCTTAACTTCTCAGTGTTCTACCTGCACTGAGTTGTGAGACACAGATTTGCTCTGAAGTGTTGAGTCTCACTCCTGTAAAGTGCTTTAATGTGGAGTTCTGAATAGCATGGTTAGTTCTATTATTAGAAAAATTTCCTTATACCAGATGGTGACTGATAGAATCGTGCCCATAGGCAAATACATGGCATGGTTTTGGCTCTATTTCAAGATGGTTTCCTGTGCTTGTTAGACAAAAGATCTGTGATAACATTTTTTACAAGAAATGTGCTTGCTTAGCCCTTAAGTGCCTTGATGAAATGGTGAGGCTTTAAATTTTCTTTTAAAGTTGTAAGTCAGTGTGACATCCTTCCCTCTTCAGCAGACAACATCTCTTCTGCTTATTGACAAAGCAGCACTCTCGTGTTGAAATTAAACACATTTGGTGTTCTGAGAGGAATGAAGTAAGAATTGCTGGATTTTACTGTTGAAATTAATTGTTTTCCCCTATGTTGTAGTTCTCACAAAAATGAAAGTAAGTAAGTCTTTGCAAATTTAGTATTTGCTGCGATGGCTGCAGTTGTGTTTTCCAGGAGAAAAATGTCTGGATTAATCAACTGTTCATGTAAACAGTCCTCATATACATCTACAAAGCTTTTAATAATATGAGCAGCTACTGAGCATATGACCATTTTATACATTTAGAAGATGCTGAGAAGTTATCAGGTTTGCATATCGACATCTTGCCAGCCTACACAGTTTGATCTGCTCTCTGTTTCTTGCAGGGATCTGATTAATCTGAGATGGTAACTGCACATGCACAGTAGCTGCTGTTACCAAACAAGCTGAGTGTCTCTGTGCATGTGGAAGGGATTCATTCAGCCTTGTTTGAGCCATTCTGTGACCAGCAGAACATTGAGATTGATTCTGCTCTCATTTCTGTCCTGAGGTTTTCAGACATCCTTTTCAACCTGCACTGTCCCCTATTGTTGGAACCCAGAATGCAGAGAATATTCCTCTGCATGTTTGAAAGGTTCCAAACCCTCTGACAAATCCTGCTTTTAACCTTTGTCCATGGAAAGGGCTTCCCAGGCTTTGGGATGAGACAGAATTTTCAGGAATGTAAATTAGGTAAGAGCATAATATGTAATTTATCACAGGGTGAGAAGTGTAGAGTTTTGGGTTTGTTAGAATGGTAAGAGATGAAGGATGGAGGATCTTTGTCATTTTTAGGCTTCTTCCTCCTTAATCTCCTCCATATTCTGCAATGTTGGGGACAATTGGTCAGAATTTGCCACAGTGCAGTGTTATGTGAATAGAAATTTAGTTAGTAATTGGTATAAAAGTAGAAATAATGCACGTTCTTGGTGATAATTGGGTGAATTATCTTTAAGAGAACCTTGATTCTGTGTGTTTGAGGCTCTTTGCTGTCCTTTCTCCCTCACACCAGGCTGGTGTAAAGCCTGGTGTGCAGAAATTGCTGATAAGGAAAGAATAACCAACGAGAACAACCAAGAGTCCAGTTCATTTTTTACTTAACCAAGACTCAAAGGACAATCCTCCCCTGTCAGGGGACAGTCACGTGGGAGTAGCAGAACTCCCACACCCTGTTGCCTCGTGTTCCTGCTGGACCTGCTGCTCACAACATTCTCTCCATTTTCCCTCTGCTTTCCCCAACACTGCCATTTCTGTCTCCCTGAGCTGCTGGCTGAGCAGGAGGCTCCCTGCCCTGTCCCAGCTGGCCAGTGCTTGTGCCATGAGCTCTGTAACTCACATTACTGCCTTTGTCTCGCTGTGGACATGGGCTTGTCACAAAAGGAAATTACATTAATCCTAGCAAATATTTAAAAGCTAGAGAGTTGTGCTAACGTGGATTTTAGTTGCACTGATACAAAACAAACCAGCCCTATGTACTTCTGTCCTTTATTTCTTTTTGTACTGCTATAAGAGAAGCAGTTAGTGGCAGAATATTTTGCTAATTTTTTCTCTTAATATTGCTGTGAATATATCAGTTATTGCAGTTGCTAGCCTGATTATAATTACCCAGATTGCCTTTATGTCCTCATTTTTAGCAGAAACTGTTTTATATTTTCCAGTCATATGGCACCATCCCCAGCTTTGTAGCTCTATTAAGAAGTGATTTTACATAACAGCTTTTTCATAATTCAGTCACATACTATCTTGATCCTCATCCAAATGTACTGTATTGATCCTTAATTTTATTTCTGCCTCTCTTTCTGTACCTTATTCTCCTTAGTCAGAAATCTCTAATTTATTGTTCTCAATCGAAGGACCTACTTTGAGCCCTACTTAGATTGGTTTTAATATTTTTTAAACCTCTCCTAGTTTAGATAAATCCCTTACTTTGCTACTTTTGTTGTGGTTCATCTGAAAAAAGAGCTACTGTTATTTTAATTTTCTTTACAAACTCTGACTCAGCCTTTTGGTAGTTCATCTTTTATCCCTGTATCTCCTGACTGGGAACATGCATTTCCTGATTTGTATCTGATTGCTTAAAAAAACTATTCTGTTCCTCATTAGCTTCAGCCATTTACTGTCTTTAGGCAGCAGAGGCAGGACTTTCAGATCTCAGTATCAGAGCTCTGTGCCAACCACTCCACAGTCACCAAAAGAATTTGGCAAACAGCATCTTCTGATCACCACAAACACTTGTTCTGCAACCAGACAAAGCTGTAAGAATCAGATAAACAAAGTAATTCACCTACAATAAACAAGGCCTTTCTCCTTCTAAGAGGGCACAAGATCTGCATTAATTCTGCTTCTTCTCAGACCAACCCTTTGCTGTGCAAAGCATCTGAAGCAGGGAAAGAAAAAGCAAGTGCTTGGTAATAATAGGAGGGTTTCATGGTACTGCATTCTGCAATGTGGGTATAACAAATTGTTTTAGTTTTCTGTTTATTGAAGTAAAAATTCATAGAACATGAAGCAGCCCAGAGTGGAAGGAACCTCGTAATGTCATCTGGCCCAGCCCTGTGTGAGAAAGGGAGCCTGGATGAGATTTTCTAACCCCTGGTCAGGTCACATCTCAAAAAACCTCCAGTGAAGTGGACTGCACCACATCCCTGGGGGGTTGTTCCAGTCAATGATTGTTCTCACTATGAGAAATTTCTTTTTTATGTTGAGACAAAAACTTCACCGGTACAACTTGGGCACATTGCCCCAAGAAAGAAAGAAAGAAAGAAAGAATAATCTCAATCACTACAATTCTTCTAACAATCAGCTTTTCAGACACTCATCTTGTTCTTTCAGCCTGGATGTTGAGTGGCAGAAGACTTGAGTAACTCATGCTTTGTGTCAGAGGGGAATGAATATATCAACCCTTGAAGCCTTTTGCAGCCCTGTGGTTCTGTGTGTGAAATCTGCATTTCTGTTTGTGGTAGAGAGTTACCTGCTTTCATTACTACCCCTGACCTGGGGGAGGTAATCCAGCAGTGGCACAGCTGTGTCATACTTCTGGTGATCCAGGAGGGATTTCCAAAGAAGAGGCAGTGATAAAAGCCAGTTTGACCTATAAGAAAGCATGAGATTGACCCTTTTGGAAGGTTTTGAATGTTTTGCACTTGCTATGATTCAAAACTGATCTCCAAATACCCAGTGATACATTAAGATGTAGCCCACATCTTTTGGACTTTTTTTAATGATTTGCAGCCAGTCTACAACTAATATACATTCTAAAGATACTTCTCATTTTGACTTTTGTACCTAAGATACTGTGATAAATGTAGAGGAAGTTGGTAAATGTGCAAAAATATTTCCTATTAGAGACAAAAAAATTAGTTGAACATTTTTCCTTTGTTCTCTTTTGCATTTCAGGTATTGGTGGCAATCTAGTAGCTATTCAAGCTAGCAGAATTTCTACCTACCTCCATTTACACAGCATCCCTGGAGAGCTGCCAGAGGAGGCCAAGGGTTGCTATTACCCATGCAGGACATACTGTGGGACAGGTAAGTCTTAGCCAGTTAAAAATCCTGTCTCACATCCCTTTACCCTGCATCCAGGCTGTACCACCAGTGAGAAATGGCAGTGAACTGAACTTGCTGTGTGCAATCCAAAGGCTGGTGAGGCTTGGCAGTTTCCTTTGCCTGTGGGAATCCCAAGAAACTCCCTGAGGGGTGGATGAGCAGAGAGGAGCACAGAGAAGGGTGAAGCCCTGGTGAGGCAGGACAGCAGGATACCCACTCAGAAGGGTTTCAGCCTCCAACTTTCCTCAGCTTCTCTACCTTGCTCCTAACTTTTGTCTGCCTTCAGAAGTCCAAACCAATTTCCTGTTAGGGCCAAACATTGTATCAGACATTATTAGTGAGCCAAATCCCTGATTTCCATTTCCAGTTTCTCTCTAGATTGTTCCTTCACAGCTTCTTCCTCCCCTGCATTTCCCACTTTCCCAATGATGCAGTAACTGTGGTGAAATGTGATGTGTCACCACCATGTATTACACTTCCATATTTATTAAATGAATTGAAAGTGGTAAATGTGGGATTACTGTTTAGAAATATGAGGTATTTTTGAGGATGTCTTGAATATGGAGTCCAAAAGATCCTCTTTCCTTAGTAAGATTTTAGGAAGTCCAAAAATGTAGATGGTTATTACATGAATGAAGGCAGTTTGCACCCTTTTCCAGAAGGACTCTGCTTACCTTTTCTAGAAGACAGTGAAATTCCTCAAGGAATTAATGGAAAATAATGCCTGCTGTTCCACAGCAGCCAACGCTGTGGAATTCCAAAAATGGGAGTGGTTTTATATTGAAATGAATAAAAATCTAATAATAGTAATTGAAGAGCTTAACCAAATCTCAGAATTTTTTTTTTTTTTTATTGTAGGAGTAAATAACAAATCAGCCCAAGTTCTGCTTCTCTTGGTGATTCCTGGACACCTGATTTTCTTGTACACTATCCACTTGATGAAAAGTGGACACACTTCCTTAACCCCCATCTTTATAGCAGTGTATTTGTTTGCAGCTCTGCTACAGGTAAGTGGCAAATGCTTGTATAAAATCAAGATCTTGAAGAAAATATTTTTTTCTTCTGGTATCTGGAAGGTCATGAATGGTACAGGAAGGTGTGGTTTAATTATCTCCACAAATATACAGCTTACATAGGTGTCCTTTTTTCAGAGGCATTTATTTATTTATAAGGAAAATCAAGGAAAGCTCTTGAAGAAATCTCCTAAAGTGGTTCACATTGCTGTTAATATAGTCCAGGAGATGAAAATATTACAGCTTCCTTGGTGTGTTCTTAATATTTATTAATTTAAATTAATATGACAGCAAACACTGCACAAGAAATTGTAATTGCATTAATTGTCAAACTTTGTTGCCTTATTTGGCTGTTTTACCCAGAGGTCTGTTCATACCAACCAAGGGCAGTTTTTGAAAGATATCTTTTGAAATAGCAATGTCTCAAGGTGAAATGATTTCGTTTTGAGAGATCACTAATACAAAATTAGGGATTTTATTAAAATCACACCCAATTTTTAGGTATAATCTACCTGAATTAATGTTTCATTGCACCTTAAAACCAAAAAGTGACTCTGTCACACGGTAGAAATGTAACTGAAATATCCATAATTTTAATATATATATACTGCTTTGAAAAATGTGACCAATTTAGTTTTAGAATACAAATAACATTATCAGTCGGTCAAGCCTTAATGAAATTATAATTTTTAATAATCTGAATTTTCCTGTTGTTTATCACACTACTGTTTCAATAAGGACAGGTTTCAAAAACTGTTACTATTTCATATGAGAATTTTCTCCCTTCCTGAAGGTAGAAAATGACTGGTAATGTTTCAACCTTTGCAATAGACAGAATGTTACAAGGCATAAATTACTTTTTATTTTCCTCTTAGATAATATTCCTAGTTTCCAGCCTTATGATTTATTTTCTAATGATGTGTTTTCCTGAGGAAATGCTGCTATTCCTTTATCTGTTTGGGTTTGGGCAAGAGCCCTTAGTAATGTAATAGTGCAGTGTGATTTCTGTCAGTATTAAACTTCCAAGATTTCCCATGGGAATCAACCTGAATTCATAAATCCAGCCCTGCTGCTCCCAGAACTGCAATGGCAGCATGTTCAGGGACACCTTTTCTTCAGCAGCAAGACTGGAGAAATGCAGAAATGTCACTTTTTCACCTGAACACCAAGTTAAGGCATGGCAGGACTTCCAGAGGACGTGGTAATTCAGAGCCAGCAGCAGCCTGTGTACAGGTGTGAGGCTGCATTTTCATTAATTCAGGATCTGATCACTATATTCAGATTTTAGTCACGTGTCTCTATTGCAGCACATCAGGCCACACCTGATTTTCTCCATTTTCCACCAATAAAGCAGATCTAGAGCTTTTTTCTTCTTTTTCCCTGCTCCCTTTTATGGATTATTTTTCCCTCCTTCTGTCTTTAGTTAGAAAAGGCCTTTTGAGATGTGTTTACTTGGAAACCAAGTACCAGTATTGCAAACTATAACTTTTCATGATTTGCATTTTTTTTGAACAAACAGTTCTGGGTTTCTAAGTGTAAGAAAAAACAGAAATTATTGAATTTAATTTCCTATGCTTAATAATAGAGCTGTTTCTAATCTCTAAATAAATACATATTCTTGAAATGCTCTTCAATTAAATTTATAAATTGATTGTAGTGACATCCAAGGCTGTACTCACTTCATCTTTAGAGGGGCTGGTATTTCACAATTATTTTTCCATGAAGGTGGGAAAACTGCACAATCGTTGATATTAATCTGCATTCAGGTAAAACTTTTAGGCTGAAGAGGCTGTTCTGTGTTTATGAATGGCAGCACCAGAGGAAAAATACAATTAAAAATGCTGAGCCCAAAACACCTGTGGTTTGGGTTTTAGCCCATGGGAACGATTGCCAGCCTTAAAAGAAGAATTACAGGTCACAAGAATTTAGACAGAGTAATAATAAGTTTGTCACAGGGTGTAAAAGTAGATTTTGGGTTTTAGTACAGGGGGTGTGTGATGCCAAGATGGAGGAACCTCGTGGCTTTTTGGGTTTCTTCCTTCTTTTTCACCTTCTCCATTTTTGCTGTGATGGTGACACTGGGGATTGGTTTAGAGCAGAGACCAACTGTCTAATGTAGATGATAGATATTGGAAAGTAATTGTAAATAATGTAAAGGTAGTTTTTAGTATAAAAGATAAACACCACCCAAGGGCAAGGAGCTTCCCTTTGGCTGCTCTGCCAGAGAGACCTCAGCAGATCAGAGAAAGAATGTTCTAGATGAGATTAAACAAACAACCTTGGAAGCAAGAGCTGAAGAGTTTCAGCTGCTTCCTTCATCTCGGGCGTGAAAAGAAGGACCTTATTAGCTCGGGAAAATTTCTGCAAAAGCAGAAATCCTGACAGATTTTTTCCCCTGTGTGAGGCTGTGCACCGAGCAGAGTTCCATGCCCTGTCCTGTGGGGCTGCAGCAGGGGCAGAGCAGCTCTGGGATTCCAAACTGGCCGTGCTGGCTCGGGGTGCTCACAGGCAGCCTCTGTTCCCCCCGTTCTCCCCGAGTGTAAAACACCCTCCGAGGGCTTTCACACCTCCTCACCAAACCTGAACACACACTCGTGGCACAGTCTCGGGGAATAAACAAACAACAGGAGATTCCCAGAGCTGTTACCGAGCAAATAATTCCGAAATTCCTCCTACCCAGATGTGCACAGCTGGGGAGTCACTTTTGCAGTGCTTCAGGGCTTTTTGGGGCAGTAGAAAACCAAGAATTCAGCTGTGCTCGTAACAACTTCCTGCTCACATCAAAAACGTCTGGGATTTCTCACCAGTGTGAGGATGCCTCTTTAATGTGAAACATAACTCGTGGGATATACTGTACATTACAGAGAAAAAAAGGAAGGTTGTGTTTATAGACAGAATATCGATGCATTTTAAATATTGCTTTTTCTAACAGGAAAGGTCATTTCCGAAAGATGGAGAGTATAACTGCTGAAGAGACTGTATTTCAGGGAAATAAGGAAAATCGGGAAAAAATCTGGACAGTTCTGTATGTTCAGTGCTTTCTCATTTCAGTATAACAAGCAGACTTGGCCGTGGGTACCAACAGCTCCTTCCTCTCCAGCCACGTTGCTGTCTGTGGTAGAAGCCCAGCTCCTACCAATCACAGCAGGGAGTTATTTTTTTGTTTTTTTATTTATTTTTTATTTATTATATCATTTTTGCCTCCAGAAGGCTGAGCTCAGTGCTTGTGTGTGTAGCATGACACACTGAGGTGTGCTACAGCTCCTTCCAGAGCACTTACTGCTCTGGGTTACAAATCCTATCAGATAGCTGAGAAACAGCCTGAAATTAGGATTGTTCTGGTCAAACAAGGGTTTCTGGCAAAGCTGCAAAGAAATCAGGAGGACAATCTGAAAAACTTGATTCAAACCGAAATCTAAAAAAATAAAAATGTTGCTTTCTGCGAAATTACATCAGTATAAAGAAATAGACTCAGAAACAACTTCAGTTAAAGAGGTATTTTCATTTTTACTTGACAGAGGTGTTAGTCTGACATCAGGGTGTGCTGTGCTGTCTGGGTGCTTGGATTCCTTAGAGGAGCTGATGCACTCAGCTGCAGCACAAAGAGCAGCAGCAGATCAAACCTGGCTGTTCAGTGGTTTCCTTGCAGGCAGGCATTGGAGGAAATCTCTGTAAGTTTGGAGGAAACAGTGACTTGACACGATACACACCAGATATGCTACCAGAGAAAACTCTGCAGAAAAATGCCCTTTGAAAAATGTGTGTAATTCCTGCTCTGAGATTCACTGGCTGCAGATTTCTGTACACAATGGAAGCTCAGCAGGTTCAGTGTAGATCTGTTAAAAGCACTTTACAGTTACTACTCCATCAAAAGCCATTTTAAATTGGACACATGTAATGCATAATTTGAAAATTAACTTAATGAAGGGTCAGAGCCACTGGAAGACCCAAATCATAACTCTGGCAAGAATGACAGAGTCAGAACACAGCAGTCTTTAGAAATTCTTACATGGGATTTTTTAGTCATTATTAAAAAAACAAATAAATAAATTTACCTTTGAATTTCATAGATGTGTAAGAGTTCTTATCCAGTAATTGCAGGATCTTTTCATAGTAAAGTTATGGGTAAATTTTGAGTCAATATAATTTTGAAAGTAAAGGGGACTTAAAAATTAGAAAAGAAGTTACCTCAGTTTATTTCCATCTGTGTTTCCTGTCTAAAGGAATAGAATGCCACTATTCTGTAATGCACCTTCAGATGGAAAAAAATTTAAGGTAGAATCATCAGTACTATCACCAGGCAGTTTAACAGTTTAATTTTCCAGCTTGATGTTGGAATTCACTTATCACAGCAACTAATGTATAAATCTATGTAAAATTGAATAATTCTGCTCTGCTTTGCAAATATTTTTCATTTGAATATTACACTTTTATCACTGTGACTTTGACATGCATCCACTGATAACATATGGACATTCCAGATGAAAGAAACAATAAAAACATTATAGCATCCTGCAACTTATTAATTAGGCTATAGGAAGCCTAGACTGTACTAAGAATGTTTGGAAGGAGTTATGTATTTTTATTTTAAATAATAGAGTTGCAGTCTTTTCCCATTTTAGGAATCATAAGAAACTATTTCCATGAGAAAATATAGATGTACTATATGCAAAAGATCAAAAATAACTTTTCTTCACCTAACTTTTCCTTCTTATTTGTATCTAAAGACCTTGAAAGAATGAAAGTAAATTTTGTGTACAATAACAAAGGAAAAAAAACCTGCTTTGTAGTGTGGAATGTTCCCATTTCTAGCCCTGCAGTCATAAGATTTGAACTTTCAAAATAGTAAAGCTCACTCATGTTTAAGTATTCATGTTCAGTTTCACTGCCAGTCTGAAATTCACAATTTGAATCAAGAATTACTCTCAATTTCCATCCTTTGTTGCACCAAATAATATGAGTACTTATATTCTTTATTTTTAGATTCTTCATTATTAGGGTTTTTCAAGCTTTTCCCCTCCCTCCTGCTCTTGTTGCTGTATTCTGCTGCTTCTGAGGACTCTTTTGACAGTGAGACTGAAGGGTGATTTTTAGCAATGTGCTCTAAGTCTGATCATGCCTTTAGTTCCATTTTCCTCTCTTTTGATTGTGATTTTTTCCCTGTAATAATGATAATAATATAGCATGATTTTCCTTTTAAACTATTGAAACATCTGGAATTTTGCTTGTATTTTTGCAATCCTGTCTCTGGGGCCTTTTTTTTTTTTCCTTTATCAGTGACTATTGAGTGTCTCCCTTTTCTTAGCCAGATCTTTATATAGATATTTAATTCTTTTTTCCCTTTCTTAAACCCTGCAGTTATTTCATCCCTCACTCTGAAAGAATTCCTAGAGTTTTATTTCATAATTCTACTACTAGTTGTCCCCTTTTTTACAGAAAACTCTGTATATTAAATAATTTCTATGCTAAATAATTTCAGCTCACATCTTGAAAAGTGCTGCATGTATTTACAAGCTTTTCTTACCAATTTTCTACAGCATTTCATGCTAAACAGCTAATTTTTGTACTGTATTATTAGGCTTTTCTGTGATGTTCATCCCCTTATTTTTTCCCTCAAAACCAGCTGATTTTCAGGAGAAGGAAGGCTTTTTTCTTCATAGCATGAGTGCAGGGCAGAAATGCACAGTGTTTGTTCTGCATCAATTTACTGACAGAAGTATCTGTCACTGATAAATAAATAAATCTCACAAAATGGGAAGTGTCATCTTGCAATGTCTCTTTTATGAGTTTTTTTTTTAATCTGTCAGATCTTTGTGAGTCACTTATCACTTTGAATTCAAGACTGTCTTTCAAAAATTCAGCATACTCATAGTAGGGCTCTTTTTTATTTTTCTTTTCTTTCTTTTCTTTTTTTTCTCCCCAAAATAATAATTGATTGATGACTTTGATTGCCTTCTCTTAACAGTGATGAGAAGCAAAATCTCTTTGAAGTCTTAGTCACATTGATTCTGCCTTGCATGACAAACTGATGTGAGCAAATAAGGAACCATTTCCAGAGGCTGAGCCCTGTAATTCTTAAATGTTAGTGGCTTTGCATAGGAATAATGCATTTTTCCTTCACCAAAACAAGTGAAGGCTGCAACTGCAGTCTCATAACTTCATCTGTAAGCACTGAGTTCCAATTGCCATCACTTTCTGTTACAAGCACCAATTAATATTGTCTGCTTACAGAATGCATTTATACCAAATGTTATAATTTGCATTATTTGTTGTGCACCCGTACATTAATACAGCTAAAATAATTATTTGGGAATTATATATTTTTTTTCCCCCAAAATCATATAATTTTGTGAATTACGTCATATATAAATGATATAATATATAATTATATAAATTTTTTTCCACAAAAGCTTTGTTTCCAAGCTGTCCATTTAACACTAAGTCAATTATTTCGGAATAGCAAACAGCCAACTGTAAGGTTTTCATGCCATGATTTTTCAGAGTCAGAAGTGATCACTGCCATCTAAATGGGACTGTGTGTGCTATGTCAGATTGGTTGTGTTCTGGAAATGCAGTGTATATTTTTCCTGGGATGAATTGCAGTGGCAAATGCAGAATTATTGTGGATTTGGGGCACTGCAGCGTCTTCCTGCAGGAGATGGGAATGTGCAGGGTCCTGTACAAACAGGACTCTTTTTGTCTCTGCAAGAAGAAGGAGCTGACTCAAGGAATCTGAGAGGCTTCCAAAGAAAACATCTGTTTTAAATATATTTATTTGGATTGCAGTCAGTGCACCTAGGACTTGCATAATTAGCTTAGGCTACAGAGTTCCCTTTTCAAAAGATACATTTATATAAATAAGCCATGCATTTTTCATTAGGCAAATACTCCTCCTTTTTCTCTCTTTTTTTTATAATTATAAATTCAGGCTTGTATTTTAACATACACTTTTGCAAAGCAAGGATTAAATGAGAAACTTTTTCAACACAATTATTTGTATAACGTTCATTTTGCTGTACTTATAGAGGAGAAGTGTCTTGCAACCATTTGATCAATATTTCAATGAATGAGTGCATACATTTAAAAGCATGCTTTTGATGCCAATAATTATTTAGTAAATAAAATATAATTGTACTTTTTACTACTTTTGATACTGCATTATTTTGATACCTACATTATTTTAAATATAGATAGAAAGGTTTTTAAAAGTTAATTATAACAGTACATGTCTTAAGTTTACCCTTCTTAAAGATCCGAGTAATGAAAAATACCTAAAATACAGAATTTATTTCAACTTGAGCAGCTCCTTAGAAGCTACAAGAAGAAATGAATCTCAGTTTGTGGCCCTTTCTCCATTCATCTTGTGCCATTCCACCCCACATGACTCCACTGAACCAGAACCCCTTATCATACAGCTGTGCAACATGAAAAGGATTCTTTTCTAAAATTGGGTTAATTATGCATAACTTTGGTACGAAGATCAAGCCTCTCAAATGTGCAGACACTCACAGTTGGGAATTAAATCTTTTACTTTGGGACAAATTCAGCCTGGAGTGCCAATTTCATAATCTGTATTGCAGGTGTTATTACAGAAGGGCTGGAGGTGGTGTTTCAGGCACAAAAGCAGTTCTGGGCCATTTTTTTGCAGGTCACACAAGCCAGGTGAAACTTCTTAATTTGATTTGTTATTCTTTGTATCACATCTGATTTCAGGTCAGTGCTAGACCTGTGCAAACAGGAATTATGTGTGGGTTGAGTGTATTCACGTGGTAAACATGATTTGGTTCTGAATTATCTCCAAGCCCTGCTTATGCTCTCTCTGTACAGAATGATGTGTTTTGTGAGAAGTGCAGGTGCATGTTTGGTGGAACTTTTTTCCTGGCCATTTTCAGCAGTACTCAAGCATAGCCTGGGTAAAAAATGCTGTCAGTAATTCAGTATTTTCCTTCCAGCAGTGCATGCAATTGGGTGAAATTGCCTGAGTGTCCCTCTCTCTGGTTGTGGGGAGCTTTAATTGTCTGACATAATTCATATAGATTATTTATATATATACAACCCTTCAGTCTAGTTTGGAGACAGTAATGTTGGCTGCTGACTTCGTGCAGGTGTCCCACAGGATAATTAATATAATCAATAACACAGATTTGGTTTGTTTGCTGTCGTGCAGGTGTTTACTCTGCTGTGGATTGCTGACTGGATGGTGCACCACTTCTGGAAGAAAGGAAAAGACCCTGACAGTTTTTCTATCCCTTATCTTACTGCACTGGGAGATCTTCTTGGGACTGCCTTACTGGCTATAGGCTTTCATTTTCTGTGGCTCATAGGTGACAGAGATGGGGATGTTGGTGACTAAAGGTTCCAATGGATGCAGTGACTTTTCCTGGAATATTGACAAGACCAATCACTCCACTCGAGGGTCCTCAAAGTGTTTGTTCCTTTTGGTCTAAACCCAGTTGACACAGACCTAAAACAGCCTTAATGATTTTAGTTTGGTTGGCTTTTAAAATCCTGGATGGAGCTGCGATAGCTGAGAGCTTTATTCTGATTTTATTCTGGTGAATTGGTGCCTGAAATATCTGAGCAGACACAGTGAAGGCAGATGAATCCTTTATCAGGTTTTCAATTGCCTAAAGAGTTAATGCTACATTCTCACCTTGCAATTCCAGTGCTGTAGCTCTCTGATCATTGCAGGCCTGACTCCAATAATGACTGTTAGGGTCCACACATTTTGTCACAGGCTTTATTTTTTGCAGAAGAATATGATCATCAGCATTTCTAAAATTAGACACTTAAAAAGTGTCTGCAGGACTAAGCCCATTTTCTTCATGCTAAAGTGAGCAACTTAATTATTTTTCTGTTGGGATTTATTAGGAAAAAAAAATAGTAAAGGCAAGTAATGGCACTGACCTGGTCAATAATAATGGGTGAATGATTAAAACTCCTTGTGTTGAAAAGTGTATGTTCATTTAGCAGCTGAAAAGATGTTTAACTAACTGATATTAATGGTGTTGTGATGGCCAGTATCCTGATTTTAATGAAGTATTTAGAGGTGTTGATTTAACTGTATATACTGATCCCTACTTGAATCTTGCAGTATAAGATGAAGTTTCCTTTACAGGCATTTAGGAAGTTACATAAACTTCTCAAATTTCAGAGCTATGTCATCAATTTCTAAGCAGAAACCTCTGCTTGCAAGCTGTGCAAATAATATGGTCAATAGGGAAATTTATGGTTTCTCAATGATTTCTCTTATCTGTAGACCTGAATATTTCAAATAATGCATTGATCATGAGAACTCTGGTTGCCATTTAAAAAAAAAAAAGGTATTAATTGCTCTATTTTAAAATCTACTGGGAGTTCCTCACAGCATAGGTTTTAAAAGACTACAGCATACATCCTAAATGCACAATGAAATAAACCAATCATATTTTAAATGTTGTGATTGAAAGTTTTAAATTTTGAGACTCAAATCAGACAACTGACTCCTTACATCAGCCTATAGTTTAATCCTGTAAACATCAGTCATGTGCTTTATGCATACAAAAGCTTTTTAATTTTGATGGACCTACTCAGATGAGTAGATGATGTGGATAAATGTTAATGGGACTTCTGTATGTGTTGGTCACCTTAAACTCTTTGGAAGTTCAAAGTCTTTGCAACTTTGAGAATTAAACCAGCTATTCAGTGCCTACACATGGCTTTAGATGCCTGAATTTTAGCTCCCTCATTTAAACCTTTTTATTTAAGTGTTTTCTTACTGCTATTATAGTAGAGTTGTTTGAATGAATAAATATGTATTATGTCTTTTATTCTGTGAGGGAAAGATGAAACCTTTCTAACTTCAGGTTCTCTGACTTTTTTAGTTTGTATTAATGTTATTTAAAATAGTTTCTTGTATGTAGCATTGCAGGAAATATTATTAAATTGTTTAAAATGGAAGAGAAGTAACTGATTTTTTTCTAATAATGGTTATTTATTTTTGATACAGCTGTAGATGCAAATTTTTTCATTTCTGTTCGAGCTGCCATCTGAATCAACTCAAATGACATTTCAAGCATTTATTAGAGTTACTGGACTTGAAGGTAATTTTACAGTGAATTGCAGGATTGTTAAAAATTAAAATTTCTTGAGGTACTTGTGATCTGTACTTATCCAATGCATGAGGGAGTTGTGGTATTTGGGCATGGCAGTATCCTTAGTGATTAGCAGCCTAAATATTCTCCCAGTAAATAAACAGCTGTTGGTACAGTGGGACTGTTTAGATCACCAAACTGGGGAAGAAATGTTACAAGGGTAAAATGAAGTAAAATTTGAAAAAAGGGAAATATATTGCCAGACTGAAATAATCTGGGCTTGGAAACAATAAATGATGGGCAATTGTGATGGGCAAATTTGGTACTTCAAAAAGGGGACAGTCCATTGTGTGGTTGAGAGAGCAAAAATCCATATTGTGGGAAAGAAAAGGTGCAAAATTTCACACAGCATTCATTATGAGAGGCAGGAGCAAACAGAAGGAAGTTATTTGCAGAAAAGAATCAAGAGGCACAGCCAAACTTGGTTCTCGGGAAGGGAAGAAAAATATAATTTTGTGTTGAAATGACTTGGGGAAGAGGTGTAAAAAGAGATACTTTAGGGAAGGGTGGAAATGAGGGGGAAAAAAAGAATGCTCTGAGATGATTAAAAAGGAGCTTGAGTGAGGAGAGAAGAGCAACACTGATAAAACAGGGAAAACCTTGACATCTGGGAGATCAAGGAATAAATAATCTATGATGTGGAAAGGGGTTTGGTTCCATGTGAAATTAACATTTTAGGAACTTACAGGCTTTGCAAACTCTGCTGCCTCGTGTTAAGGCAAAAAGCTCTTTCCACATTCCATGCATTCCAGGCACAAGGATCATATGGGAGGTGGCACAAAAGAGTGCTTGGGTACCAGAGAATCTTTTCAAGTACTCAACAGCTGGACTCTCCCTAAATCAATTTTAACTTTAGTCAAATCAACCTCTTCACAGTGTTCCACCTACCTGAGTTTTTAAACACAGCCCAGTAACACAGAATTACTTCACTGCATGTGTGGGTAAGAAATGTTAGCAGAAATTCTGCCAGAAACAAATTGTGTGCTTTTTGTACTGCTTAGAACATACAATTGAAGGGACATCCTGAGATGTTATTGTCTCTTGTTTATCAAAGCAGCCATATTTTATAATCTTGCAGATTAAAAATTTAAATTTATTAAATCTTTTCCTCCTCTCAGCCTGCCAGAAGATTCTTTCACACCCTCCTTTATAATCTGCCTAATTGGGCCTATGGCTGATTGACATCTCTGTGCTTTTGAGTCAGCATGCAGCAATTCCTTTGATTCCTGCTTGTACCACTCATTCACCTCAGCTGAGTTTTGGGTCATCCCAAAGCTCCTCCTGGAGCTTCTGGTTCCATTTCCATTCTGCTGATGAGCTGGACCAGCCAGCAGCTGCAGGTGGTTTTCCTTACAGGGTATTTTCTGTAACTGATGCTCAGCAGCTCTTCTTTGTCCATCCTTATTGCCTGCTGCTTTTGCCTCTGCTTCAGAAATATCCCTAAGGTGAGTAGAAGTGCAGGCAGGTTATTTGAAATGTCATTTTCCATTCTGAAGGACTCTGTGACCATGCCAATGGCTCTGTGAGTGTGCATGGACAGGGATAATCTCATTTGCAAAGTGCAGCCAGGTGCAGCTTTAAAATGTGGAGTCTGAAGTGTTTCATAGCACAGATGTTTTATTTTCCTGTGTAGTGCTTTGAAAATTATCATTCTAGTGAGCTACTGAATGGCTCCAGCTTCTTTTTAGAGTAATTATATAGCCAGGATTGTTCCTCTGCTTTATTATGCTGTTAGACATAGGGGAAGATTCTCCTTTTAACATATGTAGATCAATATTTTGATTTTTACAGCATTACTGTACATCTTGTCTTAATCTGTGATGTTTAAATTGGCAAAATTATCTCCCACTCCCATGTTTAATATATTAATTTCACTGGGATTTTTAGAATGTTGATGAGAAACTGGCGAGCAGCAAATTAATTTCATTCCTTTTCACAATTTGCAAACAAAATTAGACTTTTCTCATACAAAGATTAGAACAGCATGAGGATTAGGGCTTTACAAATGCAGTATAGTTTGCAGAATCAGGATTCAAAATAAGACCTATCATCTTTTTAATGTATTTGCTATTTCACTTCAGTTGTGAGCATCACAAAAAGCTCTCTTAAGTGCAAGAACAGCTTGGAATACTCATCAGGAAACAGTGGTATAAGTACTCTGTGAAATGGAGCATTGGAAATTCCTTATTAATACTGTAATGGTAAAATTGCTATAGCAAATGAGATAGTCTCTTCAGAGGTGCAGAAAATGGCAACAGAAAATGGTAATTGAATTATAATCTTCTTTGAAAAATGTAAGGTAATGTTCACAAACGGTACCAAAAGCACTGGAGCACTGTGAAGTCTCTTGGTAGGATTTTTCTTTTCTTTCCAGTTAGATATTTTGTGATACTGTACATTGTTTTAATTGTGTTTAGGATTCCATTCCTAATCACATCAGTCTGTTACTCAGTAATCTTTTGGATTATCATTTTCCCATATGTAATTGAAGTTAAAAAATGAGTGTTTTGTATATATAGTTTGGTAAAGAACTAGGAGAGAGGTGTGCTTTGTCATTAAACCCACATTCTGACAGTCCTGAAGGAAAGCCTTTCTGGTAAATTTAATGAAAATTTGATCATTGTGCATGCTGGGCATGAATACTCTGGGGACTCCAATATTAGCAAGACATGAATAATTCACAATTAAAGCTAAGAACCAATATGTTTACTGAAAATACAAAATTGCCATATTCTGGGTGGGTCCCCAAGAGCAGGAGTCACTCAGCATTGGCTGGGCTTTACCTCCTCTGCAGATAAAAAATGATTTGATTTCAAGTCCTGCTAGTTGTTTATTTAAAATGCAGGCTAGTTCATCATATCCTTTGTTTATGCTTTTATTTCTCAGTTCAAACTACACTTGAAATATGCTTCTTCCTTACTTAGCATTCCTCAACTTGCTCTTTTGGGAGATTGTTTCCTCCTCAAGAGTTGCTTAAAGTCTTAAAAGGTCAAGGAAGTTCTTTCCTTGAATAATTCTAAATCTGTTTTTTGCAAGTGAAATAGGGTACAAGTGAAATCCTTAATGAATTATATGGTAGACATTACTGACTTCTGAGCAGATCCTCAGGATTTAATAGCACTAAGTTCTCAGATTTACATTCTAAGTTTTACTGTGAATAGGATTTTTAAAAGATTTTATTTGTTTACTAACTTTTTCCTGTCAACTCCTGGTTCACATTAGTGAAACTGTTGCCATGCCCCATGTACAGTAGAATATTTTAATAAAACTGACATTCTAAATGGTATTTCAAAAGTTATGAACAATACTTGTTTTATACTTGAGAAGCCATCATTCACTATTTTCCTATGAATCCTCATACTCTGCTTAACTTTAGATCATCCAAAGCCCTTTCTTCTTTTTCCCCCCTTTTTATTTCTGTTTTCTCAGTGCTGACAACACTAATTATTTTATTATCTTATAGTACCCAGAGTTCTGGAGTAACATCAGAACATACTTCATGTCAATTGTTTTGAAGACTGAACCAATTTTTACTCTCTAAATAGGAAAACAGGCAAGTCTGATCCATCCTGGTCATGGGGAGATGAAGGGTGGCTTTCACTTAAAATACTTAAAACACAAACCTCTGGAGTTTGGAGGATTTCCAGAATCAAAGTGAGCTTGCTGAGCTTGACCATTTAGGTAACTGGGATCAGCTCAGCCAATTTGTGGACAAAAGTTTGGCTGATTTGGAGGCAAAAGCCAAGCTCTGTGTTTGTCTGGTACATGAAGGTTGGCCCCTCAGCTCTCTGGTTTTCATTCATTTCATCTTCGTGCTTTGCTATTGCAGGTTCCTTACACCCAGCCCTGAGGCCACCCAGCACTGTGGCACTGTAAATCTGTCACATGTGGATGGGGACTGTGGTCCCCCTGTCACAGCAGACAGCAAGGCCTTTGGGAAAAAGAAACCTTTAAAAACCCTGCATGTTATCTGTCCAAAATGAAAGATCTGAGATGCTGTGAATTCAGACCAAAAAGACATCCTTATGCCCTGGTTTCACTTCTTGCTGGCCTTTGCTCCATCCCCACGTTAGAAAGCTGCTTCATTTTTTTCAAACAACTTTTTGGGAGCACTGTGAGGTTTAGGGAGCCAAAGAGCAGGAAATGCAGCTCTTGTACCCTGAGACTGCCATGGGACAGTGTCCCCCCCTCAGGGAGAAATAAACCCTGCTCTGAGCCTGACTGTGGAGCCTTGGCAGTAAAGCTCTGGTGGATTTGTACAGCTCTGGAATTTGAACAGCTTTTAGAATGGCACTAAGGGAAACAAACATTTTTAGCACTCATTACAAGAAGGAGAAAAATGTCCTATTAGCATAGGAACCCTCTCACAGTGACATGAGACAAAATAAATGAATGTTCACCTTTCTGCTTGCTGATTCTCATTCAGCTCCAACTGCACTGCATCCAGTTTTCTGGCATGTTATGGAATTGAGGTGCTCAGAAAAAGCTCATTTTTAGTTATCTTGTGTTTTTCCAGTCATGGTCCAGTCCCCTGCTAAATAAGGATATCTATTTGTAACCCATTTTGTCCTGCCCATACCTATATAAAAGCTCCTGCCCCACATTAAAGGAGATTTTTTTTTTCCTCTCCTATTTTTCTGCTTTTTGCAAGGTATGGCTTTACAGCTCTGTGGAGGAGGCAAGACCCCTGCACCTTCTGTATGCTCTGAGGGCAGCAAGGAACCTCTGAAATCCACAGAAAATTCTGGAATCCCTTTTCCCACACAGGACCAGGAACAGGAGGGCTCTTTCTGCTTTTCTGCAGCTATACAAACTTAATTTCTCACCTGAATTGCACTCAGCTGTGCCTCCTTCTAATCTTTGCACCATTGACTTCAAGAGCTTTTTTTCATTAAAAAAATCGTGGATTTAATTTTTGAAATTTTTCTAAGGGAAAAAAAGGAGGCTTTAAAAGCATCTGCTTTGGGAATTCTGCATCCAGCATGCTGCACATGTTGCACACAGAGCAGGAACATTTCCACAATAAACTAGAAAAGCACATCATAAAAATAATTCAAGCTAGTGAAGTTGTTATGTCCTTCCATATAAGTGAAGGCACATTTCTTAATAAATCATGAAAAGCTGTAATTCCTGAAAGGAATATATTTTGTTTTTCTTGGCTGGAGGTCTCAGCATTTACCTGTACACCTCTGCAAACTGAGCTTGTCCTCCACAGCGTGGCTGCTTGCTCTGATTTGACCTTTCTTTCTAAATTATTTTCTTTGGAGTTTAAAAAACAGTAAAAAATGCAGAATGATTTCATTCATAGAGCAATGACTTTTTAAAAAAACCCTCTACTTTAGACATAAAACTAAATCAGTTTTTGCTAGAATAGTTATCTGCTGGAGGAAGTCTGAATAAATTGAGCCTAAGAAAGGGTTAGGTAAAGGTTAAACCCTGACTTTGCACAAGCTTTTATGGGAAATTTGGGCTGCTGTGGGTTGCAGATTTTGATTTGATGTAGGGCTGCAAAGACCTGCTGACAGCACAGAGACCTCTTTCTGCTAAAAAGTCATGAATTGTCACAGTAAAATTCAAGTTTTTAGAATAAGCCAAAGCCTAATGGTTAAACTGTTATTATTCAGCTGTATGTTACCCTGACAGCTTTATGTATTAGAGAAAAAAAAAGAGAAACCAGGGCATAAACTTTGGATTGATTTTGTTTCCTCTGACTGAGGAAAACAGCTTTGCTGGTTGTTTGTATTTTAATTAAAAACTCTGATTGAAATGAGATTTTCAACACCCACACAAATTTTACTGCAGGTGCTGTGTCCTTTTCCAAAATGATCTGTCCATTTGTTGCACAGTGATAGGATGTGTGCTCCTGAACACCTGAAGGAATGTTAGCTCAGGTTGCTTTTATTAAAAAAAAAATAGGGACAGTCAATGTCAAAGTCAGTAATGTCATTAAAATATTGGCAAACTATATTTTAAACAAAGTATAAAGCAACAATAATATTTTCTATATTTTTTTCCTCCTTAAGTCACTACTCTTGGCCCTAAATGGCAGCTGAAGGTTTTTATTGACAGTGAGTTGAATCTCAGAGTCCAGAGGCTCGGGCACACCAGTAGAGTGACATTTCAACAGGGGAAACAGTTGGCTCCTTGTCTTGCCAACAAAGATGAAGTGGATTTTTCTCTTTTAACACAGATTTCCTTTAAAAACTGATCAGCTTGCAGTCTGGGGAGGTGGCATTTGGATACCTCTTTCAGTGCACTGAGGAATAAAACCAGACTCTAATATTTCAAAATTTTCAATCCTTGGCAAAGTTGGAAGTGCAGCTGGAAAAAGCAAGATATTTTTGTGTGGCATGAGGAGTCTTGTAGGTGATGATGTGTAACACAGCTCGTGAGAAAGGCACAAGCATCTGCTCTGGTTTCTGCTCTGCTGCTGGCTGCACTTGCTGGATTTTTTTCTCTTTTCCTCCCCTTTCCCCATATTTTTAAGATGATGGAATTGAATGTAAGGTGTTTTCATCCAAAGGTTTGGAAGTGTTGGAGTTTGTGCCTGTGCAGGGAGCAGGTTATGATCACAGGAACAATCTTTCTTCAAACTTTCCATCATCTCTGCTGGACTTAATCTCTTATTTGGGCTGGAGGACACCTCAGCTGTGCAGGGTCCTGCCACTTTGTGCCATCCCTCGTGCCAGCTCTGCTGCTGCCACTCTCCTGTGCTACACAGGGCAGCTGCTGGGTAAAAATAGGAAGGGATTTTGTAAATTTGCAATTATTTAATGGAAAAATTGAGGCTTGGAAAAAGGACAGATCCTGACGTTTCCTTGCTCTTGTGCAAATCCAGTTTTGTCAGTCTCCATCAGAATCAGGACCGGTCTTTTCTTTCCATTATCTCACAAGCAAAGAAGGAAATCACCCAAAAGCTGTGCACCAAGGCCATTTCTTACTCCATTGCCCCAAAAATGGAAGTTCCTGTGTTTGTGTGCGTGTGATTTCAATTTTGAATCACCCCCAGCTCCCTCCATCCCTCCATGGTTGAGTTCTGCAGCTGCTGCTTCCCCTTTGCCTGGGCTTGCTTCCCTGGCTGCTCTGCCCCCCACCCTACCAGGGGATTTCTCCTGCTCCACAGGAGGAGAAAATTTTGAGTTTTCAGTGTGTCCTGCCTACAATATACAATAAACCAGGTGAGAAGGCAAAGCTGTGCAGACAAAAAGTCCCACCCGAAAAATCCGCCCTGAAAGCATGAGCCATAAATAAAGCACACAGAGAGGAATTTTCTTTCTTCAATTTAATTGAAGTTACTTAGAAAAATAATCAGGCTTGAATGGCTTTTTTAAGGAAAGATTCATGAGCAGTTCACACTTGTGTTGGCAATGTATAATTTATCTCTTTTTCTTTATTAACAGTATATTTAAGTATGAGGAGATACTTTTCTACAACAAGCCTTCTACTGCATACAAATAGGTTAAAAAAAAAAAATCCAACCCCACATTGATGTTAAATTATTCGTACACATTGTATTGTGCATGCATGTAAGAAAATAACACTCTCTGTAACAAGAGTAATAGTAAGGACAGTCCCTTTTTGTACCTGAAAAGTGCAGCAGACTACAGTGAAACCCTAAAAACAGCTGGGGTCAACTTCTAAAAGCACTTCTGCTTGTGGATTATGAATTTCACTTGTCTTACACAGCGCATGGCTCAGGCAGTTTGCACATTTCTGTCATCATGGAGGTGGTTTCTGAAGAGGCTGAAGCATGGACTGAGCCAGGTTTGGGGGCACATCCCAGCACCCAGGAATGCCCACCATGGTCAGAAGGGCCAAACCCAGCCTGCACTCCAGGTGAAGGTGCTCGGGGCCATTTGGGGGGAATGAGCCCTCAGCTGTGGGTGTTGTGCCAAGGACAGAGCCACCAGCACTGCTGGGCTCAGACAAGTGGCAGGGAGGCATCAGCAGCTCAGAGATGAGGATCACTGCTCCAGCAGCTCTCAGGGGGCTGGGACAGAGTGGGGAGCAGGAATTCCCCCACTGGGTCCTCTCTGTGCTCATCACTGCTGGATATAATCCATGCACAGCCTTCCACAGCAGCAGCAGCTCCCTGAACAAGTCTGTATTTTGCTGCTGGGGCTCCCAGGATCAGCTGTGCCACAGCAGAACAGGAGCTGGGAGAGAGGCAGAGCTCAGGAGCAGACCAGCCCCTCTGCTCCTCCAGCTGGGAAAAACCCAGTGAGGGCTGCAGAGGGTAAAACCAGCTCTGTTCCCCCACTGCAGATGGTGGCTGCCTGCTCACTGAGATGAGCAGGAACAACCCTGAATGTCCTCCTCCTCCTCTGAGGCTGCAGTGGGAAGAGATTTCTTGGCTCAGACAAAACAGCACACCCAAAAGAAATGGCTACTCCTTAAAATCTGTCATCCTGCTCAGCTGGTGAGGGCTCACTGCATGGGACAGGACCACAGCCAGAATGTCAGAATGTCCATTTTAAACACAGATCTGCAGCCCACCCACTGCACCTCCAAACACACACAGCACACTAAACAGCCAGGTTGTAACAGTTTGGGATCAAGGTTTTTCAAAAGCACCCACTCAAGTCCATGTAAAAACCTTCTCAGTGCTGAGCATCCACCTGTAGAGCCGCCCTCTGTGGGGAGCAAGAATTTGGGTAAAAAAAGTACCAAAAGAAAGGGGGAAGTACACCCTGTTCTTTAAATATTAACTTTTGTCTTAAACAAAAACAAAAAAAAAAATCACACCACATTCTGTTGGATGGATTAACAGCTAACTGAGAAGAAAGTTGGACCAAAATATGAGCACTGTGGGATGCAAGACCAAAGCAGCACACAAATCAGATTGTAGGGAGAATTGTTGGGAGGGGAAAGGGGAACCTGCCTCAGACAGCTGTTTCTTGAACAAACACACAACCATTGAACTGGGAATTTAAGAGAGCCAGGGCAGGCTGTGAGAAGCACTTGCAACAGCTCCACGTGCTCTAAATGACACGAAACTGCCTTAAAGTAAAACAACAACCAATGGATCAGGAATTCTGAGGGGTCACACTCAGCCAGCCCCGTGTCAGCCACTGGCCCAATGCCCCAGCTTATAAACAGGGCCTGGGTTATGAAAACTGGGGCTTTCCAGAATGGATAAGAGATTTATTTGTATGGTGAGAAAAAAATAATGGCCCAAATCCTGCCTAAAAGCAAATCCAATTGTGAAAGGACTTCAGCTGCTGTTTGTTACATTAATTTGTTTTTCAATGAGATTTATTCAGCAACTTATTTTTATCAAATAAAACGCAAACTATATTTTTTCTTTAATCACATCTGTGTCCTGGAAACGAATAAAATCCAGTGGATATTACTGGCTACTGCACAATTTGACATTTTTCAGGACCTGGCTCTGACACTGTTGGAACAGCTCTGCTTTCAGCTGAGTTTATTGAAATCATCAGTCATTTTTTAAAGGGTTTGCTTTGATCATAAGATTGACAAACAGGCAAGTTAACCCCCCCATTTTTAACCATCTATCAACTTTAAAATAGATTTTATATTTTCACAAGTGCCTCAATTCAGCCTCTGCTTCCTTTTGCCCATTGACTGCCTGCAGGTGCTGAGGTGGCTCCAGAGCATTCCCTCACCTGCACCCAACTGAAGCAAACATCTGGAGAGGCCTGAACTTCTGCTCCCACTAGCTGGAAAACAGATCCACACTGAAATCCCATTTTTCATTGTTTATCTGCTGTGTATAGATTACTAATTACTTACCCAAAGCAATCTGCCATCCCAAAAAGCTGTTAAACACAAAACAACTGCTACTGAGACAATCCCCTTAAGAAAAAAGGTCATGGTCTTACACCAGAGATGACTTAGATGAATTTCTAACTCACTGGAACTTAGAAAAAATCCTGGCAATGGCATCAACTAAAAAAGAAGGCTTCTTCTTCTCCCTGGAAAAAAGCCATGAAACCAGCATGTAGGAAGGTGAGACCTTTTTTATTGCCTTGCATGCTTAGAGAATTAACAGTAAGATGATTTTTGGAATTTTCAAATGGCATGCCCAGATTGTTTATAGCAATGTATCATGACCAGTGTCTCTCCAGCCAGTTTTGGATGCCCACCTTAGGATCAATTAGGGAGCCATGACTTGAAGAGGGTGGAGACCCCACAGCTCCATCCTGGATATGAATTAAGTCGATGCCAATTGCTTTGGGCATTCAAAAAAAAAAAAATCTCTTACAGTCACTTTCCAAATGCTGATTATTTTCTAAAGGACCATCCCCAATTCATTTGGGCTGGGAGGCTTCAAATTAAGACACAATGGGAGTGGTCATATCTTCCATAAACTCATCAGACTTATAGAAGGTTCATGGTTTCTCTTCCTAAGGAATACATTCACATTTCTTTCAGTCATGGGTTTTAGATATCATGAATCTACCCAAATCTGAGTCACTTGTCCTTTTCAGGCCTAGAAAGATAAGGTTTTATACTGGTATTGAGTGCAACATCACTTTCTAAAGAACTTCTTTTCACCACTCTTCTCAAAGCATGTGGCATCCAGAACCATTCCCATATTTACCTGCATCAATGGCTAATGGAAGAATATTATTACTCAGAACAAATCGAGGAAAGCACAAAACCAGACTCCTTTTGTCCACGTTTTCCTATCTCTGCTGCTGAAGTGAAACCTACCAAGAGACAATGTTTTAAATAAGTATAAATAACATTAATTAGAACTGGAGGAATGCAAGATCAATGAAATTCACCAGAACACAATTAACATTTGTTTAAACAGTGTAGCAGTATTATTCATTTCTACAGCTAGATCGTCACAATCCCGTTACCCTGCAAAGAGAGCTGTCCTTTCTTACAGTTGATTTAAATAATTTTGACTGTGCTGCTCGCAGCATCATTCAAAAAAAAAAAAAGAAAATATTAATTTACAAAATAACCCATTCTCCATATTTATTATGACAAATAAAAATCTTAAATAAAACAGGCTTTCTCTCCCCTCTTTCCCCCCAACCCATCCCTCATTCCAATTTCAGGTAGCTTGGCACTGAGTAATTAAACATTAAAAAATCGAGTTTGTAGACTTCATACAGCTGCATTTGGTGCAAGGAGCTGATGTTCTGGAAGAACTCTGTGGTCATTTCGTCAGTAGTTCTCGTAGACTTTGCATAGGTGGGGAATTTCAGGTAGCTGCTCACTCCCGCCAGCTGGAGAACGTAATTGGAATCCTCTTCGAGCGTCTCGTACTTCCCTATGAGGTCGTAGTGGATGTGGCACGGGTGGCAGAGGGAGTACACAGTCTGCCAGTGCTCGTTGAAGGGCTCCTCTCTCTGGGTGTGGGGGTCGATGAGGTACGCCACGAACTCCTCGAATTTCACATCGTCCCCCTTCCTCAGAGCCTCCTGGGTCGCGTTCTTCCTCTGGCGCCGCACGATCTTGGTGCCGTAGCGCTTGTGGAAGGAGGTGTTGTACTTCTGGGTGAACTTGTTCCTGTAGGCTGACACCAGTCTCTCGAAAGGCTCGCGGACAAAGAGGAACTTCATGTAGTTTTTCAAGCGGTGGTTGATCTCTGGGATGCTGTACTGGTTGAGGGTCTTCAGGTTTGAAGACACGTGGGCTTCGTTGGCCGGGATTTCCATGGGATCGCTGTACTTGCCCCTTCCCGTCAGGACCATCATGACTCTCTTCCAGTTGGTGCAGGCCACTTTGGGCACGTAGCAATAGATCATCTCGTGGTCCTCATCCACCACCAGGTGCTTGAGATCGCTGGGGGTCAGCACGCGGCGCTTGCGGCTGGACACGCTGCTGGCTCGGCACGCGTCCGTCACCTGGTCCCGCCTGACCTGGTGGAGGATGGCTGTGCTGGACAGCTGCAAAGGAAGCACAGGCACCACCACGTCAACGGCTGGAAACTCTCTGTGTCTGTTTTTTAGCTTTTTATACAAACTCATAGACAAGCAGATCTTTCCCTGCACGGAATATTCATGATGTGGCCGAGTACAGCTGATGCTATTCTAGAAGATGAACTGGTTTTGTCTCCAAACTTCTTGAGACACACAGATTAAATTCTGTTCACAGGGTATGCAGAGCTTTGCTTTGAAGACAACATGAAGGAGCACAAGTGCCCACACAGGATGGTGGCAGGTGCATTTACAGAACCCTCATCCTGAGATGGGGTCACTGCTTCTCTTTGGTCATGAAACCATGGACAAATCTCTGACCTCCACTCTGCAGTCCAACAGCTACAGCAATGCTGGACCTTTTGCTGCTGAGATGGGGTAGGAAGATATTGGAAAATTTGGCAACATAAACCCAATGTGTGTTCTTGTTACTGGTGTCTTTTAGGTTAGGAAATTTAATAGTCATGCCTTGTTTCTTGGCTTTGACCTTGAATTTGGCTTATATGGCTATGACCAGAATAAATGAAGCCCATGGATATTCCTGCTACTCTCCAAGAGGAAAATTCATTCAGGTGTGAGGACCATGCCAGTGCAGGGCCCCTGTGTTTGATTATTCAGAGGTGTCTCTGCATGGCCCAGGGTTCTGCTGTGCAGCCCTATCCCAACTGCTACAAATAACTTATTACTTATTGAGAATAAACTGCATCAAAGCAACAGTGGGAAGATTTTAGCAATGTTATTTACATTTATTTAACACCACTTAGCTGTGAATTTCAAGGAGCCTTATGCTCAATAATTAATTTAGCCTCAAAGCCAAGAATTAAAGCAAGTATTGACCTTCCTGTCTGATAGGCAACAAGGTCTGAGGTTACTTCTTGTATGCTGAGTCTTTCAAAAGTATTTATCTTGTACCTTCTTGTTGAATTAATATGAATCACAGGAGACTGAAAAGAATTATTTGAAGCAATGTATACTCTCTACACCTGCTGTGTGTGTTCCTTTGGTTGTAGGGTTCTTCCTCCCTGCCAGTGTTCCAGACAAAACCAGTACATGCCATGCAAAACCCCTGGGAAATCACTTTGCACCAGCTTGGGAGTTCATACTGAACCTCCAGCTCCTGCAGCCATGGGTCAAATCTCTGCTTTCAATAGCAGCACTTAGCCACGATTCATACTTGAAAAAAAATCAAAACTCAAAGAACAGGATCCAAATGAAACTCCAAAACGGGACCAAGGCATTTGCAGGACTTCTGAGCTTTGGAGAGAAAGGAAACAGAAATTGCACTGTTGCAGGCAAGTGCTAAGAGCCCGAGTTTCACCTACCCAAGGCTCAGCAGAAGCTTCTGCAGCCCGTGAGCAGCAGAGGCTGCCCCTCTCTCTGGGCTGTGGTGGGCTGCAGAGGGATTTTTCCATGGGATGAGCAGCACCAAGGGGCAGGAGGAGATTTTCCTCAAGGGAATGTGTCTGTGCCAAGCCTGGCACCTCTGTACCTTGCACAGTGCCACCCACCACTTCTCTGAATTCCCTGCTACTTTCCTCATCTCTGTTCAGGGAAATGCTGGCTAGTGGTTGAAATGTGCAGTAGCCCAGTGCAGCTCCTTTAGACAGCTTGGATTGTCTTTTGTGTGTGTGTGGCATCCCCTGGATACCTCCCAGGTGCACTTCAAGGGCAGTTTTGTGTTATAGTCAAAGAGATGAGAAGCCAGATGTGAAATGTGCTTCATGCTTCCCAGGAAAACTGACTGGCAGGGAGTTTCCAAATTAGATGTTAGAAAGCAGTTGTCAGGGACCACACAGATTTTTCAAGAAAATTACTTTTTCTATTAAAAAAAAAATAAAATTAAAATCTCTATTTCCATTTATGGTGTCCTCAGAGCAAAACAGAAGTAATGGATCTCAACCAGCTCTATACTGGTTAGTTACCAGTCAATAATTTTCAAAGAACTAAACAAAACCCTATGCAAACACACAGATATACAAATTCTCCTTTGCATATAAAAAGCTGAAATCTCTCCTGCAGATTTTCATCAAAAGTCATATAGCACAGGAGTGCTGTTTGCCTCAGATTTTAGAGTAAAAGAAAAAACAAAAAAGAAATGCCTGAATATATTGCTGCATTATAATATGTTAATGCACTGTATCTGATTTTCTGGTGCTGTTCTTAGGATAAATACAGAATTAAGTGGATGGGATTCTATGGTCTGTATTAGATAGAGGGTCAGATTGGATAATCTAATGGTTGCTTCAGACCCTAATCTGCAGATGAATCTTTGTAGAGCTGTGCTTTGCTCCTGATTTCATTCCTCCATCAATAGGCTAAGCACTTCTTCCCCATACATTAACATTAATGAGATTTTCAGACATTTAGAGTAAGGGGAAAAACGTAGCCTTAGTATTTGCAATTACCAATGAGCTTGTACTACATTAAATTCATTTAGAAGATTACACTTGTGCATTTTCAAGTGGCACTTTCGCTCTTTTTAACATAGGAAAAAATATGAAGAAATGGCATAAAAGCTACATTTGCCAAGTATAGAGCAACACCCCAGGGTGAGCTGTGCATGTGCTCTGGCCTGCCTGGGGCACAGGGAATGCACATGAAATAGCAATAAAAGGGGATTTTCTAGTCCTCATCAATGACAGCACCCTTTGGTATGGCTGATGGATTAAGAGCCACGTAGGACACAGAAAGCTCAATTTCCATTTTATTCTACCCTACTGATTTCAGTTTACTAAAAAAGAAATAAAAGAACAAAGGCCAATCTAGTGACTGCCTTAGAACAATGCCCAGTGTATGAAAAGCCATTTCTCCTGCAGCTCAGTAACACACCTGAGGCACCCTGGAAGAGCTGAGACACAAAGAGCCCTGCTGGCTCCCCTCGAGGTTTGATGGGAACACAAAGTGACAGGAAAGCCACACTGACCCTGCTCCAGTGAAAGGCCAGGTAAGGTCTGAGAGCCTTTAGTGGAGCCTGAAAGAACCACCCAACTCCCCCTTGCACAGAGGACATGATCTGTGGCCCCTGGGGTCTACAGCACCATGGAAGGTAATCATAAGAGCATTTTCAATTTAGTGTTTTGAAGCTATACATTAACAGTGAGTTATGGTAATATGGCTCCTTTTCATTTAAAGTTACAGGCAAGGCTTTTAAGCCACGTAACAATTTCACTCCTGAAGCTGGTGAGGGGAACTGGGGAAACTGTAAGTTTAAATAAACTGGAAACACATTTGTTTAAACTAAAGGTCCACTTGGCCAGGGAAAAAGTGCAAGTGTGCTAATAGGGAAAAATATACCCCACAAATTTAAGCAGCCAGAGAGAAGATCCAAGGAACAGATATCTTTAAACCCATGGATGGTGAAGGACAGACAAACAGTTGGGGTCATGGACCAAAGCTGTAACAGATGTGGCTACAGCAGCATTGTGAGCGTGCAGCTGCTGCCTGGACACTGAGGGCTGTGCCTGTGCTCACTACCAGAGTCCCTGCTGACCCCTCAGCTCTGGAAACCACAGTAAATAACAGCCTAAATCCACTTTGGGAGAGGACACTTCTAAGCCTGTGTGCAGATTACCCCGAGAGCAGCGTGGGGATGGTGATGAAGCAGTGCTGGGGTGTCCCCTCTGCCAGTTCAGCTCAGACTTCATCAGGGCATTAAAGGTTTTGGGAAGACGTCTGATGAAAGCAGCTGCTCTTCCCTGAAAGGACTGACACCAGACATGCACATAATCATGTTTTTGTTTTCCTGCAGAAGTTGTAAAGGGGGACAGAGAAGAAGGGCATGTCAAGATCAAAGCTTTCCTTCCTTTTCTGATGCAGCAACCAAGCTGAACAGTGAAGCGACATGAGCAGTGGGAGACTTCTAAACTCAGTGGCATTAAGAGAAGAGAAAGAAAAGTGTCTGGGGACACTCTGATCCCAGAAACTTCTCATCTCCATCAGTCCCCAAGTACCAACAAGGGAGGAAAGTCCACCACACTCTGCTCATGTGGATGTCTTCTGTTCAGTGGGAGTGTGGGTGCAGGGGGCCAGGAGGGCTTTTTGTGGAGAGCACTACAGAATAAACTGACCAGAAATGCACACGCTGACCAAGGGGCAGTCATCAACTCATTACAGGCAAAGGTTACTCAAGGTAAACCAGAGTAATGAGATGGGAGGAATTTCCTTCTGGTTACTCAGGCACAGCAGGATAAAGTAATCTTTGAAGACCTTTCCAAGGTTGGCAGCCAAGCAGCAAGGACTGATTTAAACACAGGGAGGGTTTTTTTCCTGAATATAGTAGTGTACTGAAAACCAGGTGCAAAGATCAATTCAATTCACAGGTACCTGCACTGAAAGCAGTTTTTTAATAGAGGGATGGAAATACAGAAGTGTCACTCAAAAAGCACATTAATTAAATTCTGTCTCACTATAAAAATTACGGTGGAAAGCAGTACCCTCCACATTTACCAGGCAGGGTTTTGTTTATTTCTATTGCATTGCCTGCAGCTAGTTCTGTATTACTGGAACCAGGCTCTCAACCAGCCTGTGCTGGGGCTGCTAACACAACATTTGATCATGGCAGAATGAAGGGCAAAATGATCCAAATTAGTTTAGCATGGAAAAAGGAGGATAAATATTGAATAGTGAATGGCATTAGCAGGCCCATTCCTTGCTAAACTGGTTTCTCTCTTCAATTTTGCCTCAATGAAGACTTTGCATCTGCCTTTAATCCTTCAGTTACCTTTGTGTTTGGAGATTTGGTTTGTGTCCTGTGCTGGAAATGTTCAAGTGTGTGACTTCCCCTCATTTGGGGCCCATCGATTAAAATCCAGCTGACACCCAGCTGGGTCTATCCAGCACTGTCAAAAGCAGAGCACACATCCACCAAATCCTAAACAGTATTTGTTCAGTAGAGGTGTGGGTAGCAGCCTCAGAATCCACAGAAAGAAAGGTTTTAAAGTGAGAACTGTCACACAGACCAACTATAGGTGGCACCAATGGTCCTGGCTGTGTGACATGGAGAGTGAGTGGTCTGAAATCTCAGTTACTGTCAGCTCTCTTTCTGCCAGCCCATCAATTACACCGTCTGAGTTCTAGGAGGTGTTCATTATTCAATATTCAGGATGTTTCTCAGTATCACTTTTGCTTTCCCAGATGCTAAGGTGGGGGATTTTGGAGCATGAGGTTTCATGCAAGCATGTTTCCAATCCTGTTTGCACACGAAAGGTGTGAATAAGATTCTTGCAACCTTGATGGAGAGCCTTGAAGTTCCAAACATGGTTTAGACTATTTTAAAACTTTTATCATTTGCACCCACAACTACCCTGCTTATATGTGCTGTACACCAAGTTCTAGATTGAATTCTGAAAAATGTTCAGCATTAGACAATAATGGGGAACTAGCAATTTTTCAAACTTGACAGTCCAAGCATTTCTCAAATCATCTGAAATAATTATTACTCTGTGCAGATTTCAGATGACAGTCAGACAATTGTAGCCTACAAGAACAATTGAATTTTTGATAAAGGGATTTTATTAAACTGACCTGAACTGCAATATTCTTTTTTAAGTAATAGCTTTGCAACTTTTCATACTTTGATTTACTTCACATTTCATAGCATATTATTCTTGACTTAACTTTTTCAAAAACTTTGAGCATTCAAAAGAGGAGCACACCAAAAATTAATATTCATTCAGATAAAGTACATTGTGTGTCCTGGAGATGGAAATGCTTAACACCTTCCCTGAAAACTTGTGGACAGACAAACTGGAATATGAATTTGTTATGAAAATGTCTCTACAGAGTGGCTGGATAATAGAAGATAAAACTAATATTAACTTAGGACCGTTTTTACTAAATGAGAACATTTTAGAAGCAAATTATATCCTCTGAAGGAAACTCTTGAAATATTACAAAGCTGTCTTCTTTTCTCCATTTCATGCGTTGAACCTGCTGCCCTACAGAGAAGATTAGGCTGAATATGCTTTTTTTTTTCAGTTCTTTGTATTGCAAACCAAGATAACCACACAATTTTCAGTTCCCATTGCAGAGAATGCAGCAGGGCTATGAAAAGAAGGATCAAAGCTCTTGAAACTAAAACAGTAGCTGCTAATACTGAAAAAAAATCCTGAACTGCTTCCTACATTCCCTCCTTCTTCTTCCTACACACATCCCCAGCTGTGTCCATGTGCACTCAGAGAAGGGCACAGCAGAGAGGGGTGAGATAATTCAGCATCACTGTGGGGACTACAATGATTTGATTAAACCCCAAACCCACATCAGCTTTGGCATTCACTCTTCTTTGTCCAGGTACTCACACAAGTACTGCTTGGGTGCTAGAAAAACAAAAACACTGCCCCAGTCCAAACCTGGCCAGAGTCAGACCTGCAGGAACAGATGCTGATGCTTTCCTGGGAAAACTTCACAGCTAGGTCATTGAGTATTGGCCTTTTCATCTTGAAGAGAAAGTAAAGTACCACAGGGAGGATAAATGATGCAAAATCTTGCAAAAGCAGAGAGTAACACCAAATGGTCCAGCTGTTTATGAAAACCAGTTTTTTAATCAGGCTGAAACTCAGTCACACAAGAAGATACAGATCCCCCAAGAAAAGAGCCAGCTCCCTTCCAATGCCACCTTCTCCTGGATAATCCCAAACATCTTGGGAAGCCTTTCCATCCCCATTCTCCCTAATTGGAACTATCTGGGATCAGGACTCATACCATACACAGGGTCTGGGGTTAATAAGATAAGTGTATACATCTTGTAAAGTGTCTCCTCTGAACAAGGAGAGGGAGAAGCTGGAAATCCCCAAAAAGATCAGGCAGAAAGATCTATGGCCTGGCCACACAGAGGGTGAGGGATGGGCTGCCATGCACGTTGCTGTTATGAAGCTCTGGGGAAATATTACAAACACAGGGCAGGCAAAACTGAAGTGACTGAGTTTAAGTGCAATACAGTGCAAGAGGTAAGAAATCTTCAGGGAAGGGCTGGAGAAGTCCTGAGCTGGGAATAGTTAAGCAATCTTCATGCTGGTGGGTTTATTGGGATTCAGTTTGCAGAAGATGAGTTTGGAGCTTTGTGTTGCATGCACAAAGGAGCATTTTGCACAATCATTCCAGCAGAGAGAGAAAGGGGAGAAGGGGAATAGATGGTCTATCTTTATTTTTTTTTTTTCTCTCACAAGAAGAAGGAATGGCTGAAACCCCAGGCTGGGGCCTCAGCAGCCGTGGTGGGGTGAGGGTGATGGAGCTGTGCTGCCCTCCCACAGCAGAGGCTCTGTGGCAGGACCTGACCCCTCTGCAGTGCTCCAGCACAGAGGGACAGTGATGGATCTGTTTGCTCCTGGCTCAGCCTTCAAGTGCAGCCATAAATCACTGTTTGCATGAAAAAGCTGACAGGTCTGGCTATCATATGAATTTAATTTTGAAATGAAAACTCTCTGTCCTTTCCCCTCCAACACACACAGACAGGTGTGCTCATGTCCTCTGGCTGGGGCTGAGCTCCTGCTCTCCAGACCTGTGTGTGGGATCTGTAACACACAGGGACACAAGCACTGTGTTCCTCACCCTCCTTTCCCAGGGATTCTCTACTGCTGCTTGGGAAAGGGCCAGGCTTGCCAGAATTGTCTCCAAGTCACCAGGGACTGCAGACAGGGTCAAAGAGGCCTCCACTTTTTATCTCACACGTGCCAGGTTAGATCAGGGCACAGATGAAACATTAACTGGGACAATCCAAACTCTGGGACAAGCACATGGTTGGGAAGCTCAAAGCCAAGTGAGTGACCTGTAGCTGCTGCACTCTGCTATTACATTTTTACTGTGGGAGCTGTAGATATGATTTTCAAGGAAAGGCCTGGGAATTGGTCAGGAAAAGGCACACCAGGGACATCAGCAAATGATGCACCAGGAGGAGCACTGGGCTGGGGATACATGGAGTCAGCCAGGGTGGAGCTGGGAGTAGCCCTTAAAAAACAGAGTAAGAAACAACATTTTAACATAGCTGGCATCTAGGAGACAATGGAAAAACTGACATTTGTTTCTCTGTTGCAAGGAGCTGTGGTTGCAGGGGTGAGATAAACTGGGTGGAGAGGGGAAACAGGACAGAGAAAATACAAAAATGCATAAGAAATTCCACAAGGAGGAAAAGAATAATTTGCACTCAGTCTGGTTAGGACAAATAGTAACAGAGCTAAACAAGAGAGACTGAGATACAGGATAAATTCCAGCAGAAAGGTAAGATACATGTGTGTGCTGAAACAGAATGAGGAATGTCCAGCATTGGGAACTTCCATCTGCCCAAGAAGGGAAAGGGACCCAAATTATCCCACCACACAGGCAGGTGTTGTCTTGCAGGTCCTTCAAGCTTTGCAAATGTGGGAAAGTGGCTTCTGTAAAACAAGCCCACTGTCACAAACCTCAGTATCCACCAGTCCAGGAGCAAGGCTCCCAGCAAACTCTGCAGAGCCATACGGGCAGGGGCCAGTCATGCTGTGAATGAAACTTCCCTGAGGAAAAGCCAACACCATCCAGCTCTGGGGTGGGCAGAGAGCAGCCAGGAGCTCAGACAGAAACCGTGTGAAACCCTGCACAGGATGTGGGGAGGAGATGCAGGAGGTCAGAATTCCTGCAGCTGCCTGGGACACATGTGCCCTGCTCCCCCCAGCAGCTCTGACCTGGCAGCCAACATTTATGGATTTCTCAGGAACACAAATCCTCCTCCTGTACCTCTGGGTTGCAGCTTAGGTGTCAAACAGTCGAGTAGAAATACTTATTTTTTTTCTCAGCAGGATATCTGCTATTTTAAGTGAATGCAATTTACTGGGTCCCATGCTAAATCAGGGTAATATGTTTCCAATTTTTGACTCAGTGTGCAGCACAACAATATTGCTCCAGAGCTTTTGAAACCCAAATAGGAGGAACAGGAGAGAGTTGCTGCAGAGCTCGTTTCCTTACCTATTATTCATGGGCTTTAGCAACCCCCTCGAGGAGAGGGGAACCCTGCAATAATGTGTTTAGTGTGTTGTTTAGTTGCTCCCCAACCCAAGCAGGAATTTGGTTGGGATGGGACACTGTGGGATGTCCCTTCCAATATCTCTGAGCAGGTCAGGTGAACGCTGCTCCTGTGCCTCAGGGATGCAGGTTCAGGCCCCCACCAAGAAATTCTGTGTTGTTATTTTCAAGGTAAGAGGCTGCAGGTAGGAGTGCTGATGCCTGCCATGTGTAACCCTGCTGTAATGTCTGCCCTGTGAGCCTTCTGTCGAACTGGATGGAGCCAAGGTCCAGAGGAGACAGAAAAGAGAGAGCTGATCCCACCCTCCCAGCAGGTCAGTGTCAGAAACAAGAACAGATTGCATCTCCTATCTCAATCTTTCCTCATAATGATCCGGATGGATTCATCCTGGCACAGACTGGCAAAATAGCTAAACCCTTTGGGTAATGATTTTCTTCTCCTTGACTAAACTATCACAAATTAACATTAAATTTATTTTACTTCCCCGTGGTAAGGTTATATTGTGCTCAGGCTAAACCTTGCTGTTCTAAGGTAACTTTTTCTGGCACGTTTGACTGTGCTGCTCACTAATGCTCACAGAAGGTGACTAACCAGGGTTGCTCATTCTCCAAGGCCCTAATTACATTTAACTGGAAACTTTTCACCTTTCTGTCGCTGTACAAAAAGAATTAGATGACCTCCTGCTTGAAAAGACAAAAGGCCTCTTATACCAAAATGCTAGCATTCATTTATAACCTTAATTACAACAGGCTTCCTAGGAAACCTTCCTGCTGCAGAATGTAGCACAGAAATAAGATTCTGGGTTAACATAGAAGAGTCTGATTTATTCTTTAGTGAGATAAACACCAGTGACTCCAGCCCCAAGGGATGCTCAGTCCCAAATAAGCCACCAGCAGTCCTTTAGCCCAGCTAGAATTCTGTCAGGACTGGGACAAAGAGGGATCAAGACAAAAGTCAGAAGATGAACCATGACACAGGAGAGGAAATAATTTCCTTTTTCACTATTTTCTGGTTTTGTTAAAACCCCCAGCTGTTTCAGTTTTTGTGCATGAAAACAAACCCACTGCCATAGCCAACCACAAGTGATCCTACCACAGGCTTCTCTGGGAAGCAAAGAGCACATGCATAAGTCTGCTTTCCCTGCTGGCCACCAAAACCTCTTCCCAAATGCCAACGTGCTCCACCCGCTGTGCCAGCTCCACACTGACAACCTCCAACATTCTCTGGATCCGACCTCCAGCCCCTTGCTGGAAACTTCACTCCTCCTGGGCTCCTCTACATGCTCAGAACAGAAAAGAACAGAAGATCCACCTAGATAATCTTCTTTAAATGCTGACAAGCCTAGGGTGACTCGGTTGCATTTTTAAGCATCTGACTTGCTACATTAATTCCTCTTACGTTAGAGCACATCAACAATGTTCAAAGTCCTTTTCGTCAGCCATTCAAGACAACTGGAAGGTACAAATATTAGCAGGATGCCTTATTCATTTTCCTCACCTCTACAGCTGTGTTTACTGTGATTCCTAAGGGTTCTCTGTCTCATCTAATAACAGATCTATTTAGGGACTGCATACTAAATGTTGCTTTACAATAGAACAAAATCTCAGTATTTCTTGAAACGGCAGCTATTATTTTCAAACTGTTACCTCAACTACAGCCTGGAAGACATTGTACATCATTAAATGCTCATTCTTTTTTAAACTTCCCAAAGAAAATGAGGAGAAAAGGCCCCACTGAGCTCAGGCTCCTTGGGATCCTTCTCTGGCTGCAGCCAAGCGCTGTCTCCTTGCCCTGTGCTCCTTTCAGAGATGCTGAAGGCATGCCAGCCTCTCATCAGTTCCCTCTCTATGTGCTGAAAGGGCTGGCTCCCTCTTCCATGCCCTCGTACCTCTGCCTCATCCCACCTGCAGCTAGAGCACGCCAGCAAAGATGGGAAGAACACGCTGCTCCAGAGGTTTGCAGGCAGCTCTTGCTGTGCACGCCAAGGCCCTGGGGCAGGGCCCTGCTGTCCCTGCAGCACCACGGCCTTGGCGGGCACGGAGGGCACACAAAGATCTCCCCTTTCCCTGGGTGGAGAGAGGTGCCAACCCACAGCCCGGAGGGACGTGGTCTGACAGCCAGGAATGAGCCGAGGCGTTCAGCCACGGGGCCAGGGGAGCCAGGAGCGTGTGCTCCGTGGCCTGTGTGCTCCATGGCCTGTGTGCTCCATGGCAAGGTGCCCATGTTCTCTGTGGCAGTGTGCCCGTGTTCTCCGTGGCACAGTGCCCACGGCTGCAGCAGGGACAGGGCGGCTCTGTCCCGCACACAGGGCCGCCTGTTGGGTGAGCCCCATGGTGGCACAGCTGCTCACAGCAGGCTGTAGGAGTTCTACCCCTCCCACATGACCCTCCCCTGATAGAAGAGGCCTTTTTCATGAAGTTCTTGTTAAGTGAAAAAAACGAACTGGACTCTTGGTTGTTCTTGTTCCCCAGGTTGGTTATTCTACCCTTATCAGCAATTTCTGCTCACCAGGCTTTACACCAGCCTGGTGTGAGGGAGAAAAGTCACCAAAAATCCTCAAACACACAGAATCAAGGTTCTCTTAAAGATAATGCACCCAATTATCACCAAGAACGTACATTATTTCTACTTTTCTACCAATTACTAACTACATTTCTATTCACGTAACACTGCACTGTGGCAAATTCTGACCAATTGTCCCCAACACTGCAGAATATGGAGGAAATTAAAAAGGACAAAGAAGCCTAAAAACAACAAGGATCCTCCATCTTGTCTTCATTTACTTACCATTCTAACAAACCCAAAAATCTACATTTCTCACTCTGTGATAAATTACATATTATGCTACTATCTAATTTACATTCTTGAAAATTCTGTCTCATCCCAGAGCCTGGGAAGCCCTTTCCATGGACAAAGGTTAAAAGCAGGACTTGTCAGAGGGTTTGGATCCTTTAAAACATGCAGAGAAATATTCTCTGCATTCTGGGTTCTAACACAGGGCAGCTTCTCTGCAGCTCAGCTAGAGCTGAGCCTGGCCCTTCACACTCACTGTGCTGCTATTGCAGCCTTGGGAATGTGCTTATATAGGAATGTGCTTATAGGGGAACTGACAGCTTGGCCAGCAACAGCCCAGCTACCCCTGACTTCTGCTTGCCCACCCTTACCAGTCTCTTACGATTCCCAGGACTTCTGCTTTCTTAAGCTGCTTGTTTTCTCTTTGATGAACAAGTAATGCCAAGAAGCTGGGCAGGAATGCATCTCCCTCTGTACATACCCATGGATATGTGGACATCATCCATACCCATATCCAAGCAAAAAGCACCCAGATGGCACACAGATTTATGTGGGTCACAGATCAGGGCTAATGGGTGCTCCCAGGCTGTACTGAAGCACTGAAACACATTCTGGTGTGTAAGTAGGTAGGACTGAAAAAATTCAGTGGCAAAGTGGAAGGAAAAAAATCACTTGTTACTGATTTTTCTTAGTAGGGTGGTGTGAGAAGCATCTGTGGTCCCCACTCATTCAGTACCTGGAACTGCTGCCACCTCCCTGATGATTTCAGTCAAGACAGCAGAGATGTCTGATGGCTCCTGAGAAACACTGGCAGTAAATGATATTCTGGCTAACTGAATAGAGGTCATCCTTCTCCAGAGCTGCCAGGTGATGTGGACTTAGGAGCAGGGAAAAGTGACAAGTTCATATAATGTAGGAAGAGCTGATATTCCTGACAGAAGTAGTACACCTAAATTACAATTTCTTGCTAAGAGAGCTGTCATTTTAGACTCTCTGCAGGAGCTTCCCCCCACTGGATCCAAGAATGAAGAGTTCTCAAGGTCTCTGCTCAAACCCACAGCGTTGCCTGCTGCAGGATCTGTCTTCTCAAGGCAGGGAGAGCTGCCAAGTGCTCCGTGCCCTTCAGCTCCTGGGGGTGCTTCCATGGCACAAATGCCTCCACAAACATGCTCATAATTAACAGGGGATTTTGCTCTTTAAACGTATCCTGTCTTTTATGAGATACATCAGCACAGCTGACCTAGGGATTAACAATGACATCCAAACTGCTTTTGACCATCTTAGTTTTGCATTTCAAATATAAAACTGATTTCATGAAAGTCTGCTTATCCTGTTGTTTCTAAATCCCTTCTGATGGTTGATCCTAGCTGGAGCAGGTCACTGCACAAAGCCCCATTTGTAAGGACCATACTCAAACACTTTCCATCTGGTGTTTGCAACTTTATTCCTGTCCATTTCTGCAATCCATCCCATGGGTATCTCCCACTGATGTGTATCCCAGCTAGCACGAGCAGGGAAGTCTCACAAAGCCTCTTCCCAACTTCTCCTATTGTTTTTAGAGATTCTCATTTCCTGCTTCATGACCTAACTTTATCTCTGATTTTGTTTAAAAATAAACTTTGTTCACAGGGGAAAGCAGTACATGGAATTCACTGCTTCCAAGAACAAACTAATTTCATTCAATTTATTCTCCTTTCCCAGGCACCCTCTTAACTCTCCAGCTCTCCATCACCTCTTTATGCACCTGCAAGTCCAAATCCACAACTTCAGTCCCTCTTCCCAGTGCTCTTCAGAAGTGGCCCCTTAACTCACCCTATTAACACCACTGTGGTCACTCAGCCCCCGGTTAATGTGGCAGAGGGTCTAAGGTTATCCCAGTTATTTTAAGGTTAGCCTTAACTCTTCCTTCCTCCTGAGCTTCTTTTCCACTTGTGCTCTCGCTGCTCTTCCCTCTCTCTCCTCGACTGCTCTTCATTTAACAACCCTTTCTGCAAGCTGCCCTCAACACCCCTGGGGCTCAAGTTAAACTTTCAAACCCTCGGCAGGGCTGGGAGAAGAGTGGGGGAGATGCAGACATTTTCAGAGGACAACACAGATGTTAAACAGGATGAGAAAAACACACATATTCTTAGGAGACTGAGATAAAGCAGCTGCCATACACTGCTGCTTTAAACCTGATGCAGAACATCTGCTCCTGTTCTGCTTTTCATGATTCATGTCCTCTTGTCTGCAGCTCTGGAGAGAAGGGCCACCTGAGCAGAGACAAACTGCTGGTTCCCTCAGACTGTTTCCAGAAGAAAACACTTGCCAAGATTACCTGAGAACACCTGAACTGCTCGACAGCCAGCTAAGCTATGAACAGGCTGCATATTAGCCTAACAATATTTTTGTTCCATCTCCACCCATTGCAGACAAGATTGGGCTCCTCCCATCCTCCAGTCCCCACTTAGTTTTTGTGGATCAGCTGGGATCAGTAAATCTCACTCCTGCACAGCCTCCAAGTGCAGCTTGTCAGAAGTTCTGTGAGATCTCTCAGCTCCCTGTGGTGAGGTGGTGGAGCAGACCTGAGTCCACTAAAACATGGGCATATTTTAGCTGTGACCATCCCCTTTAGGGACTGAAGGCAACAGATGTACATTCAATGGGAATAAATGCTCATTCCCAAATAAAGCTCAGCTAAACTGCAGAGGGATCTGCAGGTGCTGGCAGGATGGGTAACTTCTCCTGAAGCTGCATCTGGAGCCACCATTGCAGATCAAGGTCTGGGATAAAAATAACTCTCAGTACTTAGCTGGTATTTCTTCAATCTGCAAACTTTAAAGCATGATCCCTGCCTTCCAGAGGTGAGATGCCAGCCACAAAGAACCAGTTCAGTGTTGCTGCATTCTTCTGCCATCTTCACCAGCTGAGCCTTGTCCTCTTCCAACACCTCTTCTCTGTCCAAGTGCAACTGGCTGGTTCAAGACACAACAACCTAATGCTACCAGCACTTCCAATTTTCTGTCATCTTGCCTTTTTCTTAAGAGGGGAAATGGGTTTTAATTTTCAGCCCTGGTTCCTGGTACTGCTCTGGGAGAATTTCAGAACAAGACATATCTCCAAATATTTGTCCTCACCAAGGTTTCTAATCCTTTCTGTTACAGACAGGTGAAGTAAACAGATTAAACCAGACACTCAAGATTCAGATTTAGAAACTGTGGCAGTAAAGAATGCTAGAATCAGCAGATTATAGATATTCAAAGCATCCAATTTAGGCTTACACCTTTCCCTCCTTGTCATTCCTTCTCTGAACAACACTGGGGAGATTCACCTTTGGTTGTAACTTCCATAGCAAATTGGTGTCTACAAAAATCAGTAACAGGCATTTTGCACAGCCCATTGTGAAATATTGAGCATGTTCTGCAGTAACACATAGAGCTTTCTGTTTATCAAAACAATTATCTTAAATGCCACTGAGATCTCACAGAAAGTCATCAGAGTTAAGTACAGTCAGAGCATGCCAAGATGTGCCAGGATTTAAAAAAATCACTTGAAGTACAAAATAGAAAGGCTGCATGTGTTGGTCTGTTTTTTAATTTAATAATATGAGTTTGCCACAGCCCTGAAAATCAACTTGTATGTTACTGAAAAGAAAAACCAAACCATAAAGTTCACTGATCTATAAAGCTCATAGCAAAAACATAAAAGTTAGAAGGTTTTTTTGTTTTTTTAAATACTGTTCAGTGCAGACAAGAGAAGGGTGGGAAGCAAACAGTTTATCTGGAATAGGTGGACACTATTAAGCCAAACGAGTCCAATTTGGAGAAGTAGCATCAAGAAGTTGGTTAGTGGGTACAGCTGAAATGAAGTACTACAACTCTGCCTACCTGTTTCAACCTACCACAACTTACTCATGGGCACTAAAAATAACTAGAAACACAGCAGAGAAGAAGGAAAACGTGAAGGAAAACAAGCATTAAAAAACCTCCAAATAATAACAAACCCACAACCTGCCTGGGAACAGCCCTCTGGCATCTGCTAAAGCAGCCTGGTACCTCCAGAGCAGAGCAAAGATGATTGAATGGTCTAAAATGTCTGTCCATGGATGACAAGAGAAAATACAGCTGTGGTAAAGTTGTCCCCTCCAAGGGAACAAGTGAAATCAGAGCCTGGCACTGGTGTTAGTGAAGGGGAAGGAACACAGGGGAGGAAACAAAAAGGATACCTAGCAAAAATACTGCTCCTGCATCTCTGGGCTGAAGAGCTTCCTTGGAGAAACTCCTGCTTTTGATGGCAGAGGATGAAATCTCTCTGGGATGAGAGAGGAAAGGAAAACAGAAAAGGCTGTGATAGATTAAAACTACTAAACAAAAGAGACTGTCTGGGGAATTAATATTTATGAAATGCAAAAAGGATTGTAGTAAAATAAGAGATAACATAAATCCAGTAAAAGGAGAGTTGTTCTGAATTAAAAAAATCCCACAGATGCAGAGCCTGCAATCTGGTTCTATCAAAAAACCAATTCCCCCCTGTCTCAGGCAATGTTAAAACAAAAACCCCCACATATAGGCCTAGTTCAAAAGCTATTGAAGTTAATAAAAATTTCCTCTTGATATCGAAATGCTTTGAAAATTTGACTCTTTGGGAATTTCTGATGTTTTTAGGAGACACAAACCAACACTATCACCCCCAAAAGAAATCCCACAGCTCACACCATGTTACACAGAGATTCTACAGGGTCACTGCCAGAAGTCACCCAGATTCTCTGCTCAGCAGAGGATGATGGCTCATCCCAAATCCTGGTGTTGAGGAGTGTTACCTGCAGTGTCATGGAGTTGAGTATTTTTGAAACTGCCCATGGGAGTTACTGCACCAGCAGCTTCTTAAAGCCTTTGAAAATTTTTCTCCCATCAGAGCTGTGAGCTAGAAAAGATGTTTTCACTGCCTGCTGTGGAGTATCATAGTGTGCCACATTCAATGCATCACCTAGTCTGGTTTCTGAAGGACATTTGCTTTAGGGGAGGAAAGTATTCTATAATCCTGATTCATCTTTCTGTTGAGAAATATTTCTTTTGATATTCTGCTAAAGTTTGTTGCCTTTCCCCCTTCTCCTCCCCCATTAAATATACTCATGGCCAGAAGATTATGAATGTGGAAATGTGTCAGTTAAAAAAGGCTGAATGAAAACCACTGTGGCAACCTCAATTCTGAGTTTGTTGCTCTGTATGTGCATTTCTTGGATGGGGTTTTCATTTTCAGTAGGGTTGTTTTTCATTTCCAGGCATGGTTTGTTCTGGTTTATGCCCAAGAACTTGCACTAACAAAGGCTGATGGTTCTGTGAAAGGAGTATAAACAGAGATGCTAATCACCCAAAAAGGCCAATCTGTCCAATTCACTGCTCCTGGAAATATCCTGGAAATATTGGCTTCTTCCTGGGCAACAAAGGGTGAGTGTCCAGAGGGAAATGCCAAGTCACGGGGCATTTCAGATCTATTCACATAATTGAGAAAGAAAAAGAAAATCCATGCTGGGTTATTAGCAACAATCAGGTGTTAGAGTGCAGGGAAGACACATAAAACACTGCATTAAACTACGACAGTTTTGCTCTACCTCAGAACATAAAGTTTATTGAATGACTCCCAGAAGAGGGAAAAATGGATTTGGCACTCAGCAAGAAAGTCTATAATTACTCTTTTATAGAAAATCCACGGACTGTGTCCAACTCCTGGCATTTTTTTATGGTGTTGACTCATGAGTGCTCTTGTCCAGTGCCACCATGAGTGGGAGCAAGGTGTGCAGCTGGAGAAGGGTCCTGAGATATCCCTTGCCAGGAGCCAAGGCAGACAAAAAGCCACAGAGGAGCCCAATTCTCACTGTCATGCCATTGGAAAGGAGCAGTGATGGCTCTTGTCACCAGCCCAAGGTCACCCAACTGCCTGGAGAGCAGGGACAGAGCAGGGAGAGGCAGTGGCAGTGACCCACCCACTGAGCTCAGCCCTCTGGAAATATCCAAACTCATGGACGTGTCTGTGGAAAAGCTGGTGTTTGGTGACTCACAGACCCTTGAGCATTTCCAGCCATCTGGTTTCCCAGAACTGGCCAATCTGACAGGTTTGCTGCCAAATCAACCAAGTTAACAGAATGCACAGATATGTGAAGTGATATATCACACAGCTAGGGATGTGATATATCACTTCATGGAGATGTAAAAAGCACTGCATCTGGAATCAGACAGGTTGGGCAGAGGTGGGATGACTAAAAAGGTTCTCCAGCACCAGAATAAAACACTTTTGGATGTTACTTACACAACAAAATTTTATGTTCAAGGATGCCTGAGTCATTTGATAGGCAGCTCACAGCTAAACAGCTACTGTGAAGAATAACAAATTCATGATGGATAAATGGATGAGAAATTTATAGGTGTATTTTTAAAATGCACACACTGACACCCTCATTTTACTTTTTCTAATGGCCCTGCCTTCTGTGTATTCATGACCTTCCTGGACCTTGTGTGAAGTTTGAAAGGAACTGTAAATCAATCAGTGCCTCTTCTGGACATTCAAATGGCAAGCGATTAAAACTAAAAAAGAAACTCCTCAACTAGTTCTGGTCATCAGGCACTGCTCCCTCTGCAGCTCAGCAAAGCAGAGAAAACACAGATTGTTCCAAGCTTCATCTGCTGGCTGAGTCTAGACAATGAACAATTACTCACAACAACCTATCTTTGATATTTAACTTAGCAAGACCTGCAGATAGAGAAAATGTGCTTTACTTAGAGATTAAGGAAGAGCACTCAGCAGTGCTCTCACTGCTGCTCACTCCACAGGTGAACAGCAATAAAAGCATGATTAGCCCAAGCCCATAAAGCAGCAGCCTTTCAGTGGGGACAGCTTACATCTGTGTAAGCGCAGGGCAGTTCCCTGAATTACAAACTCAGGCTCACTGTGAAGTATATAAACATTATCACTGTCCATAAATGTGAAACTTGGTCATGCTAACGTGCTGAGTCTGTGGCAGAGCCAAGGCTGACACTCAACAGTGTCCCGATCTCCTGTCATCACCATCAGCTTCTGCAAGCAGTAAATATACCAAAATAACAAGACAATCAAAGTAAAGCTTTCCCAGCTTCTCATCCAACAATTCCCTTTCTGCATCACACTTTTCCATTTTCTTATTGAGTTCAGTGCTCAATGAAAAGTGTGCCACCAACAAGGCCAGAATTAAGCAGAGCACAAGTTTCTACCAAGTCCACATTTCACTGCAAGAAGATTGTGGCTTGGCTCATGTGCCTTATGAAAATTATTGTCAAGCTTGTCAGTGACTTCAAGGAATTCAGAATTTCCTCCACTGTGCTTGTGCAGTGTCTGGAACCATGAAGGGCTGATTGCCAGCTGAGACAGTAAGTGTTGTTCCAATAAATAGCAAAAATTATGGAGAAACTAAGCAGACCCAAATTAATACGCAAAGAAAAGGAAAAAGAGTGGGAATATAGACAAATAACATTATCATACTTTGCCACTTTATGGTAATGTTCTTGTCATTACAAAGCCAGGTGTAAGAGGTTTTCTTTCAAATGCCTTAGGGTAGAGCATCAACAGCAGTTTCAGAGAAAAGCACCACTTTGTGTAATGAGGGAATGTACAAAAGTTGTTTGTAAAAAAAAAAACAAAAACCCACAAAACAAAAAAATCTACAAGTATTTCCAGACTCTATGCCTCTACAGGGCTGCTCTGATTCACCAATCTCAAATGATGGAAGCTGTCCAGTAGCTACGAAAATATCTACCTGAGAAAGTGATGAGAATTCTTGCAGGATGCAACACACCCTGCTGAAGGCTCAGCAAACGACCCACTGACATGAGGGAGATCTATATTATGAGGACAGCTGCACATGGGTTTTATTATAAAGTTTCACAGCCAAGTTTTCACACAGAAGAAATTGGGGGGAAAAAAAAAAATAAGACAAAAGAAAGTATTTTGATGTCCTAAGCATGAGTCCAGTCCTGAAAGTTTACACTGAGAACTACAAACGAGAAGAATCTGATGCCTAGATCAGCAGTGCTCTGCAGGTGCCTTCTCTGGTGTTTAAGATCTCACACCCTGAAGAACATAACAGAGACATGGAGGGTTGGTAAGTTCTGACCTGAAGACATTTTCCTAACCTTGCAGGTCATTTTTTTCTGCCTCTGCAGACACCAGGAGCCAATGTGAGGTTCATGCCAAGGCAGTTATTTCATGCTCTGAGTAACACTGCAATTTCTGTAACCAGATTTTTGGAACAGCAAGTTCTTATTTTAGGCAAATCCCATGTGAAGGGCATGCTTCAGTAGACAGATGGATATCCTCAACTTATTGATATAGCATAACTATTATTAGATGCACAAACAGCTACTGCCTTGTTGTGCTTCATTTGTTAAAAACTAGTAACACAGAATCCTTTAAGGCAATAGAGCAATGCAGACATTGTAAGTGATAGAGGAATCTCTTATTTCAATATTCTAATTTTGATCAAAAAGATGAGCTGCTTTAGACTTCATGGTTCAGATGAACTGCAGCTAAAAATTTCTATAAGTGGCTGGGGAGACTTTATGACAGGTAAGAGGAACAGATGCCTCTACTGGAAATTTCTGTATTACACATCACATCAATTTCCATATTGTACACAATGGCTACAAGACAGAATATTGCCTGGGGGTGCACACAAGGATGTGGAATGCCCAGCCAGGGGCTTAGGGGCTGATCTGTGGAGAACCAGAACAAAAACCTTCCTGTCTCTACCAGTGATTTGTACAGGGCTGCAGCAGACTGACATTTTTTTTTGTATGCACAGACTCTGGCAATCTGAGCACAAAATTTCTGCTTTCAGATCCATAACACACAGAGCATCGGGTAATGTCAATGAAATTCCCTCTTGAGGACTGAATACAACATGAGAGAGAGAGAGAGATGGGTACAGAGACCTGAGAGTGGAATTGTCACCCTGCAGCTGGAAAGGCTCTGTTCTGGATGGTGCTCAGGAAAATGCCTGGCCCATGCCACTGCCAGTCACTGCCCAGCAAAGAGGGTTTCCACCACCTTGGACCCTTTTCCAGCCATAGCTATGAAGGGGATCAGATTTAAATTGCCAGCCTTTCAGGCAGGCAGCCCAGCACACAACTGGGATCACACCAGACACAGGATTACACCCTTTGTTCAAGCCCAAACTGGGAGTGACACGGAGCAGTGAGTGAAAGGTGTCCCTGCCCGTGGCAGGGGGTGGAACAAGGTGATCTGCAGGATCTCTCCCAACCCAAACCATGCTGGGACTCTGTGCAGAGTGAGCTGCATTACAGCAGGCCACATGGACGTGTTCCATGTTCATCTCTCAGACTGCTGGGTTTGTTTATCAGGCCCACCAGATGGGGAGCCACATAATAAAATTACTCTGCATTGTGATAGCAGCATTTCCTTTCCTGTCGAGAGGCACAGAACAGACAGGGGAAACAGCAGGATCTGGATGATGCAGAATAAGGTTTGCTGACCCCTGGGCATCCAGACCCTGACCCTGGATTGAAAGGGAAGAGCCCATACCTCATCATCATCACCATCTACATCACCAGACCCAGCTGGGCACGGTGTTTGGTCACTCCTTTTAAACCCATTTAGGGGTGGCAACTCCACTGTTTTTCCAAGCAACCCTTACAGTAAAGACATTTTTCATAATATCCTATCTAAAGCTCACCTGACACAATTTGAGGCCATTTCCTCTTGTCCTGTGACTGGGAGAAGGAGAAGAGACTGACCAGACTGACCACTACCAGGCTACAACCTCCTGTCAGGTACTGGTGGAGAACAAGAGGTTTCCCAGTGTGCCTCCTTTTCTCCAGACTAAACAATCCCAGCTCCCTCAGATGCTTCCTCACAGGACTTGTGCTCTAAAAAGTACAAATATTGCCCCAAATACATATGAAAACCAAAAGTAACATAATTCACCAGGCTTTCTCCCTAAGCAAAATTCAGTCTGTGAAAATTCTGTGAGTGATTTTAGTTGAAAACAACAGTCCTGGTCCAAAGCCCCTTTAAGATCTTACCTTGCAGAAATTCCCACAGCCTGGACATGTTGTCAAGCTGTGCAAACTTTACCACACATCACTGCTCAGCCTGTCAATAGTGCTGAGTGTTGGTCTGAGCTCTGCTCCCACCAAAGTCATGCCAAGGAGATTAACTCCTCACTTCAGCAGGGAATTAATTATTTAATGGTGAGTGCTTTTTGAAAATCCCACTTCTCTTGTTTTGCACGTTGGGTTTTTTTTTTTGGTTTTTTTCTTAATTATTATATTTCAATTGAGGAAGGCAAAGTTGGCAGAATTTTACAAATAGTAAAGAAATATTGGAGTCATCCTGCAATACCTGAGTAACTGGCAAGGCTCATCTGACCATTTGCTCCTCATCTAAATGGGGTCTCTAAATAAGCATTGAACAGATCATGTGCTGAATTTTATTTTTACTATAATAGTAAAAGCCATAGAGAGAGATTCATGATAACATGACTCCTCACTCGACTGCTCACAAACAGCATTCATTACATTCTGATGATGCATTTAGCCCTCAGAGTACAAAGAGAGTTTTATATTTTTTCCTTTTTTTTTTCCTGCACCAATTTGCATGTGAAGTACAGAGCATTTAGTCTTTGAATTAATCAAACTATCTCTGCCTTCACTGAATAAATATATTTGAATACATGAATAAATAATATATTGAGTAAAATAATGAAACTCATTTAAAATGAAGCTGAGAATGAGGTCATAGTTTTTATTAAATGTGACATTTTCCACAGTGTTTACATTGCAAAAGATAATGGCCTATATATTTTAAAGTGGGTAACAAACCATCAAAAATCAACTTCAGATAAATGAAAGTAGCTTAATTTTCAGCTGGCTCTGAGCTTTTAACCTGACTTTCTGAAAGTCAGGTTAAGATGATTCAAGATGAAACTTGGGCTTATGTGTCTAGGATGAAAATCTTCATTAAAAATCAAAGGAACCACTTAATTGCCAAGCAATCCTAAGGACTAGGAGTCCAATTGAAAGGTCAATCTTGCTAAAGCTGCCAGGCACCTACCCCCTGATAAAAACATTTCATCTAGTACTTGCATTTCAGCAACAGACATACCATCAGTACAATATACTGATTATAAACAAAAATGTACAAAATCCTGTTCCTGGAAGCCAGCAGAGAGCAAACAGGAACTGAAAAGCTCTCATGAAAACCCACCAAGCCACACACAAAATGTATTCACCAACAGTTGACTTGAGGACAAATCTGTTTTCCTTGGCTGCCTAAAGCTCGCCCAGAGGAGCCAGCAAACAAAAATGTGAGTGAAGCAGGTATAAGAAATGAGCTCAATTAATTTGGAAATAGAAGAGGAAGAAAGGAAGAAGGTAACAGACACCTTAAATAGTGAAATCCATGGAACAGACCCCATAACTCTGCCACCACCTCACTCCATCCCTGGCATCCCTGCAGTGAGGAAGGGCTGGACACAACCAATGCATGGCAGCAGCCAGTTGCCAGATTGTTTTCATTTGCTGCTGTCTGCTCAGGGTTCATGTCAATTAGCACAGACTAATCAGTATTTCATTAAAAACATAATGAAAACCCTAACTCTAACCCAGATTTATACGGTTGCCTATTACCACCATATTTGAGTGCTGTAATTAAAACAGCCCCTCATTATGCTTCACCTCTTGTAGCTGTGACCCCACAAGTTTCGTAACATTCAGCAGCTACGTCAAACACCCCTCATGATCTGTTTGTTATTATCCCTGTGCTCTCAGATGGCTGATGGAGTTTCTCAGATCAAAATGATCCAGCAGCACAGCAAGATTTGGGGTAATGGGAAAGGTTTGTCCTGCCCTGCTCTTTCTTCCCAGGTAGTGATGGAAAGGTTACTTGGGCACTGATATGTCATATACTGTGCAGGCACAGTAAAATGGGTTAAATACTGAGACCACTTGATGCAGGTACCTGATTAAGGGGATTAATATGCCAGCCTTTTTCAGCTGAAAGTGTTCCAGGTCCAAAGCTGCTCCAGGTACTGACCAGGCTGGCCAAACTTATCCTGCACCTGAGCACTGGTCTGCCATGCCCATCCCTGTGGCCAGTGCCATGCTGCCTTCTCCCAGACAATCCCTGGGAGTGGTTCAAGGCTTTGCCCACCCTGGACCATCTGGGTGGTCTGGACCTGGCAGTCCTGGTCAGGAGGTGAGGCAGCTGAGCTGCACGAATGCAATCTGTGCCCTGGCAGCTCATCTCTGGGCCAGAGAGCAGAGACTGCCTCTCTCTGCCTGCTGTTAAATCCTAAGCTTTTTGTTCTCTCTGCTCTAAAAGGCAAAATGTTTTGATTTATACTCTGATACACTTCTGAGTTTAAAAGCCTTTTTGGTCTTTTGGTTTGCACTAAGTAGAACACTTGATGTTGCCCATTGATTTAACCTTTTCATCGAAATCTTTATAAATCTAATGCATCCCAGTGCATTACATTTTCCAGTATGATGGAGTTATTTGGCTAAAGCAACACTCACAAAGCACAATGCAAGCAGTGATCTTGGGAAGTCATTAGGATTAGTGACAAAACAATCTGCAGTGTGGCTGGCCCACAGAACGTGCAGAGAAAGAGCTCAGAGTCGTTACCTGGCTATACATAAATCTTCTTCACCTACAAGAAATTATTCATTTAGTCCCACAATAACTCAAGCTGAAGGCTGTGGTAACCCCTCTCCACCTAGAAGTCCTGAGGCCCAGCAAGCCCTCCCTTCCCAGCAGTGCTGAGAGGAGCTTCCAGCAGCAGGAATGCACGAGTGGTTTCCACTGCTGTGCCCAGGTATTTGAGCAGCTGAGGGAGTGGAGCTCGGGAGGCATTCTTGGCAAACTGCTGAGGCACTGAAGACAGGAACAGCACGATTTATGGACCCATGTGAGCAATCCAGGTTGCAAGTCAGTGCCAATCACACTGCTGTGAATGGTGACAAAGGAGTCACAGAAGCAGGACAGAGGCGCTTTCTCAGGTCCAGCTGGTTAACCCTGGCACGCCACAGATGGCAAATCCCAAAGGTTTATGCAAAGTCACCTTATTAAACCTCTGCCTTTAAGAATAATTAGGAAAATGAGGTGAATGAAGTACAACCTCCAATGGAAAAATCAATGCTTTCTGGATACATTTCACATAGCTGGAAATTAGATAAAATAGCATTGCTTTAGGGCACCCCTCCACCCCAATCCTTCATTTTCAGCCTGAAAAATTAGTACCTTATATCCCCTTTAATTGGGGGCACCCCAGCTGCCTCCTACCAAGATCAGAATGGGCAGATGCTCTGAACATTTCAGGAGAAGACCTGAATTAAAAGGATTTTAATTTTTGAGAAAAGAGTACTTGAGAATAATGCCTCTTATGACCAAGTGCTTTAGCAGCTCTGAGTAAGGAACATTAATTTGCAGTCCCAGTTTTCTCCTCCTACAAGATGCTGGCAATTCCTGCTGATGCATCTCATGGAGAATACTATGCATTTTCCTCGCATTTACAAAGCCAAATACACCATGATGTTTGATTTACTCCTGCTACTCTTGATACAAACCACACAAAGCTGTGATTCATGTTTTAATATTGATCCTGTAATTAGTTCAGTGTAGGTAAGCCTCCACGCTAGCTGTAGTCCTACATTTACTCACTTGGATGCCATTGTAATATTGTGTTTAGATGCTAAACCTTTACAAAGAACCCTGTTTCACAGTGTGGTGACAGCCTGATGTAATGGTGCCTGACCTGAACAAGACTTCTCATGCAACACACACGCGCGGCTGGGACGTGAACAGCACCATCCTTTGTCACACAGCCCCTTTCCATTCCTTGGGGATGGATCACTCATCCTTCCACTGAAGAGCATGCGCGGCATTTGGGGAGTGTGGAACCCTGGATGCCATGAAAAGCCATCCTCCTGAGCTGCCAAGAAGCCTCCACCTCCAGCCAAGAGGCTGCCACGGCCAGTCCTGCTGGCTGCAGCACCACGGGTGGCTGGTGGGGACGTGTGGAGGGTGAGCAGCTCCCTCTGCCAGGCTCTGCAGCAGCTCAGCTATGGCCACTGAACCCAGCAGCATTCCTCCACCCCTTCAAAGCCTCCTGCCAGGAGCCCCAAGGAGCTGAGCTCTGTATCAGATGGTGCAAACCTCCCACCCCACCATCTGAGCTTCCCTGGCCCACCATCCTGTTCCGCCTGCACAGGGGCCCTCTTCTTCCTGCAGAGACAGGAGTGGAATTTTCTCTGCAGTAAAGCAGCTCTTCAGCTTCAGAGAAATTCTTCTCACTTTAGATACCAAGAGAATTAGAAATCCATTAGGTAAACCTTAAAAAGAAAAATGTATATAACCATAATCAGTCTCATATGGTAGTGTGTGTATAAAGTTCCTGATCTAACTGGACTTCTGGCAACAAACACCATCACAGAAACATCAACAAATCCTGCCAAATTTTGCTCCTTGCTGGGAAATTATCATTTAGCAGATTAAACCATGTCTATGCATGCAGCTCTCCCACCACTACCAGCACACACCTCCAAACTAAACACAAAACATCCATTTTATCCATTACACCGAGCCCTTGGTTATTGTGGGCTTCATTTTCAATCACACTCACAAAGCACAACTGCATATTTTCATTTGGTCTTTTCCATAAAGGTAAATTCTTTTCACGACAACTGATTTAGAGGCAAATCAGAGACACAGCCAGTAACACAGAGCCATTTCAGACATTCAGCACTTCTACTGGCATCAGTCTCTAAGCTGGAATAGGCTTTGCCTTTCATCCAGGAAAGAGAAGGGAGCTGTTTGTATGGATGGACATTACAGGCACTGTCTACTCCAGAGCACACATGCAAGAAGTGGCACTCAGCTGATTTAGTTAGTGACCTGCAGATCTAATTTATACACATTTTGGAGAAAATGTCAGACTCCAACTCAGCTCATCATCTTGACAGAGCTCTGCACTTAAGCGAGCGTTCAGCATTAAGCCTGTGCTCAGTTGTTGTGAAAATCAAGCAGCTGTTCTGTCACTTTGAAGAACTCTGCCTTCTGCTTTTTTAAGAAATAGCTACGAAAAGTAATAGAAAAAGTTACTCCATCCCTCGTTACGTGCTAAGAATCTTGGAGGCCCTTCTAAAATCATGACCATCATTATCTCTTTCCATGACTGCTATGGTTTCTCAACACAATTATCCTCACATTTTGAGGGTAAATGTGTGATTCCAGAGAATCTTGCCATGTGGTATGTGCCACTTGATTTCTCATAAAAAGTATTAGCTGCCAGAAAAACATCATCCTCTATTGCTACTCCCTTTAAAAGGTTAAGAAGTACGTGAGGAAGCCTTTGGTATCCAAAGTGTTGCTGCAAACTGGAGATGGAAACCAAGAAATAATTCTGCACTAGATACAAATTCATAATTCCCATATTACCAAACTAGGCAGTGGGAATGGAGAATTACATATCTTGGAAGTAATCTCTGCTTTCCTTGAGGAAGTTTTCTTGAAACTGATACTGATGTGTTTGAGAAGGACTTGCTCGAGGTGACAGAGTCAGCAAAATTGGCCAGTCAATCAAAGATCAGGAGAATAAATAGGCTGGTTTGGTCAGGCTCATCGAGGCTTCAGCTCCACACTCTGGTGCAGGGATCAGATTTTCCTGTGCTGTGATGTGTCCAACCACGTTTGCTCCCACGAGCAAGCAGAGAACAGCATCCCCTGACAGTGCAGCAATCACACACTTGGGCAGCAGTCCATGTATTTCCTTTTTGACATCCAGCTGTGAGAGAAAGGCGAGCCAGCACCCTTGACCAGCTCCTTTCCTGTGCCAAATGTCCTTGCTAGCCACGGACACTGGCTGTCCCCTGCAGAGGATCTGCTGAGGCATGGCTGAGAGCAGCCACCCTGCCCAGGGACCATTCCACACCATCCACGAGCTCACCAAGCACCTCCATTCCCAACACACAGGCACTAGAACCCAACAAAAGGACATTTCAGAGGGGTTTAAGGCTGGACAGCTTGCCTCCACAAACTTTTGCAAAGAAAACCTGTTTCTAGGCCCTGGATAATAATGCTAGAGGTGGGTAAATGCAAAGTTATCCTTCAGTCACTGGGACTGTGGGCAACAGCTCTCCCAAAATGTTAGGTTTGCACTGTGATTTAATTACAGGCTGTATTGCTTACATGGTAGACAAAAAAGGAATTATAATGCCATATGCTGCTTTTTGTACTTCTCAGAACCACGGAATCATTTGCTTGGAAAAGACCTTTAAGATCATCAGGTCCAAGCCTCAATTTGCTATCTAATGTCTGTGAAAATGCATTTTGAGAGAAATCCTCCCCTTAGGAGCTCCTGGAACGCCTTGGGCAAGGCCTTGGATGGCTCCACACGTAGAACAGTATCCAAACATCTCCCATGTCCTGTGCAAACAAAGGATGCTGGGTGCCCAGAGCAGGAAAGCTGAAGCACATGCCACACTGGCTCCTGTCCTGAGCCACGCGTTAGTTTGGCTCGAGTCAGAAAAGCCCCTGGGCCACATAAAACTACACAATCAAAGTCTGTTTTATAACACCCAGAGGGACTGTGTTAAGGTCACCAGGCATCTCTAATCCTGCTCTTTCTTAAGTTCTCAGAGACTGATTTTTTTTTTTTCCTGCATTCTTGCATGCAGCCCCGTTTAACCTGAAGTCAGTGATGACCATGATTTTTAATAGCAGTAGAACAAAGACGAGTCAAGGGAGAATTTGTGTTAAGGCAGCAAGAGGGGCTCCCAAAGAGAAAACAGACATCCTCAGATGTGCTAAGAAAATCGTTCTAAATTATATTATTTGTGAAAAAAATTGAGAAGTGTCAATATAGGGAAAATTACAAAGATTAAGGAGAATTATTTCCTTTAGCCAACTACCCATGATAAAAGATCTTTTGCTAATCCCTTTAAGCACTCTACAACACGAACACATGCAAATGCACTAAATTCTTACAGAGTACAAAGAGGTTTTCTCTCTTCAAGAACAACAATATAGGTTCAAAAATGCACGATCCTCAGGATGCTGACTATTTTGGTCAATTACTGGAATGGGGACAGCAGGTCATGAGCAACAATGGAGCTCTTATTCTTGGAACTAAATCCAGTTATTCCCAAAGCTGAGCTCACAAAACTGACTCGCAGACCTGTCAGTCGAATCACGATCTACGTGTTCCCAGATACAGCTCAAATGTAGGAAATAAGAACAAGTTACTGCTCAAGGGACTCTTTTCAGATGAAGTTCACCTCTGGCAGACCATTGTATCTCCTGGAACTTCAGGGGTGGACATAAAGCCAACTGGAGACAAATTGTATTTTGTGAGACCAGGGTTTATTCACTGCCAGCTCTGCTCAATGATCAGCTATTTAAATGTACTGCTTCTTCCCTAGGGCTCTGACCTGTGGATCTGTGGGCTTCAAAACCTCAAGACAAAGTCAGCTTTACTGAGCTAGAATTAAAAAAAAAAAACAAAACATAAACAAACCATGACCAAACAAACAAAAAAGGCTCTGGGAAAAGCAGTTTTTTCACTTGTGGAATAGACAGTCTCAAGGCTGAAGGCAGTGATACTGGGATGACACAAACTCTGAGCTAAAGCCTGACCCAAAAGGGCAGATGCCCTGTGCTGTTGGTGCAATCAGCTAGAAAAAGACATATACACACCAAAGAAGAATCAGAGCAAAACTGTTCTGTGTTGTCCAAGAGGAAAAGTGTTTGTAGCCTCATGGAATTGTCAGGAAGTCAGTCACAGCATAACATTGACAGAGATATACACTGAATTATAAAGCTACAACTGAAAACCTGAGCTATAGCTCTACTCCTATTGAGTGTTTTTATTAAGCAGAAGTCACGTTCAAGACAACAGAACAGTCTGTGCTGACTTTGATCACGACAGATAAGCCTCTGTTGCTGAATCAGTTCAGGTCACTGGCTGCCTTGCTCAGCTAAAGCTGATTTTGAGTGGACATTCTGCAAAACTTTACTAGAGATAGTACATCCTCATGTGTACATCACACAGCAAAGCCTTGCTGGGGAAAACCACCCAATCTCCTGGGCTTCCACATGTAGCTCTTTGGCAGTCAACAGAGTGAGGTCCTGTTTGTATTTCTGGGCACACTGAATAGAAAAAAAATCCTGAAGCAATATGAGAACAATATCCTTGCTTGACAAGGGGACAGTCCCACCCTTGCTGCAGAGAGGGTCAGTCAGCATCTAGAAGCAAAGCTGTACCTGAATATATTTCCAGGTGGGCCTGCTGCCCCAGCTCCTACTCACCACTACACCCAGCAGGACAGGTTTTGTGTGTGGCCAAGGACTCAAGAATCATTTGAACTGATGCTGCAGAGGAGATAAAAGCTCAGCCTGCAGCCCATTGGAAGTTCTCTGTTACACGAATTCAGTTGCTGAAACACAAGACAAATGGATGATATTTCACCCACCTGGGGCTTATCCAGTGCAGTGGCCAGAGCTGTTAAAAGATCAGCAATTAACATACCCACATCTCACTCTGTGAGAGGTCACTAAGGCTGAGATCACTCCCAAAGACATCTGTTTACTCATTCCCTGATCTGCACTAACCACAGTGTAAGCCCTGCATGTCACAGGGATATATTGCAGACCAGTGCTTTCATGGGCACTGTTTTACAAGAGCCTCCAGCAAGACTGAAACAACTTTTAGATAACCTCTACTAAATGAGGCTGTAATGTATGAAAGGGCTCCTCTCACTTTCTGAGTTCTCAGCATAACACAACAGATTAGTTTAATCCCAGTGGGTATAAAATGCAATGATTCTGCCACGGCAATTTATGCACTGGATATTACAAGCCCTTAACATCAGCCACTGTAATTACTGCAGGAAGTGAATCAGAAACACAGGGCCTGAGAGGGTCTTGCAAGGAAAGAAACACATCAGCCCCAGGGCTGTGGGGGGCTAGGTCATGCCTCAGTGCCCCTCACCTGCCCTCAACCTGCCACTACTTGAAATAGCTGAGGGGGCTGGATGATGATATGGATGCAGAAATGGAGGGAGGCACATGTGCTATGGCTGAGAGCCACTGTCCAAGGCACTCTGCTTTCACCTGCTTTGCTTCTGTTGTGAAAGGCTGCCCCATGCACACGGGCTCTGCTCAGGTAGGTGGACGAGCTCAGGGAGCCTCTCAAGCCAGACTGGGAATTGTCCTGGTGGAGCCTGGACTGGCACAACTCACTGCAGGCAATGGGGTCTTCTTTTGTTCTAAAAACACCTGGATTTCAGGGTGAGCACACAGCTCTGTGTCAGGCACGTCTTACATCCATTTGCAGGTGTTTCTCCACAGGCTGCTACTTCTACAGAAGAGGGAAAAGCTCTCAGAAGAGGCAAAATTAACAAAAAGGTCTTCTCTGGGTTTTAAAAGAGAGCAGATTATGTGCTAGCCTTCCACAGAGGAATGATTTCCACATGCCTTTTCCTATCTTCTTGTCAAGTATGTGATCCTGGTTTTAGCCTCCATTACTATTTAGAAAACTGTTCCTCCTGTACTCCTGTGAAAGCCCAGAGTTAACTCTTTGGTGGTTTGGATTCACAGAGGGTCTGTGTTGCTTGTTTCCAAGGACAGGAGAAGCTTTTAAAGCTCCAAGCTAACACCACAGTACCTTTTACAAATTTCTGAACAAATGTTTAGTTTTGAAGCCCAGAAAGGAGAGCTAAGAGGCCATCATAGGGCAGACATTTGCTAAGCAAACTCACTTATCATCAAAGGAGAAGAGAAAGGAATGATATACATTGATAAACGTCAGCAAGTCATTAAGGGAAGGAGGAGAAATATGTAGATGGTGTTTAACATACTTTGAAGGATCCCCCAGGGATCTAACACTACACAGCATGTATTCAGACCAAGTGCTCTGCCAGAGGTAAAATAAGCAGATCCCAGACAACTACTCCTCATTAAGCCAGTGCTTTCTCCAGAACAGAGATGCCAGATGATTTATTTGTGGAATCTCTATATTTTCACATAGAAGCAAAGTATTCAGCAGCTGTAGCCCACATTGAGATGTTTCCAGGAGATGACAATGGTGGCCTCTGTGTAAAATAACAGATCATCTTATACTATCTGTACAGTAAAAAGATAGACCCTGTAAAATTAATTGCAAACAATGAGAAGTATTGGTTAACCCCACATAAGGCTTGTCCAGGAATCTTACTCTACAAGCAGGTAAATGTTCCCTCCTACCAGCAAGAACTCTAACAGGAGCTAAGCTTCCAGTTAAGAAAAAAGTTCCCACTGTGAATTTCCTTTAGATGTACAGTCAGCAAACCTGCAATTCCATAATCTGTCCTGTTTGGACATGGAGGACATAGTTTGGTCCCCCATGGCAGACACCTGTGTATGTGTGTGTAAAGTATTCAGCTCTTCCAGAATTAACATCACTTTGAAATGCTGATATGCAGGTCTCAAAGCTATTGATCCAATTCCATCTCGGAGTTACAAAGAGGGCTGTAATCAAAGCAGGGGCAGCACAAGAGAATGAGGGATGTGCTTCCTCCCTTCCCAAACCAGGGCCTGCACACACCAGCAGGACCTGGGAGAAGCTGCCTCCCAAAGAGGCACCTGGCAGAATCCTGCCTCTGAATTTCAGACCCTCTTGGATTGGACACCACAACTCCCATCTTCTGCACTCCATCCTGGCAGCCCTGACAAATTTTGCTGTTCCCTGGCAGACCTCCGTGTATTGGAAGGCAGCAAAGCAGGTCTGAATTAAATGGCATTCAGAAGTGCAAATTCTGCTCTCCATGACAGAGCTATCAGGCAGAGCAATCTGTGTTGGAGCATTAGGATGTATGAGAGGTGTCATGTCTGAGCTCCCTGCCTTGTAACCCCAAACTGAAGCTTGCTGAAGTCAGAGGAAGTCTTTCATTATTTTCAGCGAGTGTGGATCAGCATCACTTTAAACCTGAACCACAATACCTTCCAAACACAGCCTTTCATACCTGAACTCTGTGCAGAGCTGAACAAAAGGGATATGCTATATATAAACATGTGGAGGAAAGCATTATGAAATTCTTTATGTTTCTATAATGCTCTGCCTGAATTGAATCTTTTCACTCCGTGCCACATCACGATAAGAGCCCATCATTATCTTCCTGCGTGCAGTACAAAAAACTAAAGCCAGCCTCACTTTGCTGTACATTCTCATTGTTCCTCACTGCTGGAACACCAGCAACAAAGGAGAGCACTAAACCTTCCAGCCAGCAAAGCCAGAGTTTGAGTCACTGTTTGAAAAGATTATGTAACACCACAAAGTCTCAGATGCCTGCATCTCCTCTGAATTCAATGCAGTTTGGCCCAATAATTGTCCTGAAGCAAAACCAAAGGCAGTTAATAATAAAACCCTCCTCCTTTGCCATCTAAAGCTCCATCCTCCCACACTGCCAGTCAACAACTCTAAAAATTGCTCTTCACGAAATTTAATTCCTAGCTTTAGAGGGCTACAAATCCCCTAAAAGTCTAATTACATAATTTCTTCAGCCCGTGAGACTGACTGTATCTTCTTTAGGTAAGGCTAGGTGCCACATAGAAGCCATTGTCTGCATACTGATGGCTGTAGCCCAAAATCAACATGGAGAAAGTCAGAGTCTCTATATGCAGCTAGAAATTAAACTTAATTTCAAGAACACGTGGATATATTTTTCTTTCACATTCATACATTGTCTGCAGTGTAACTGGCATACTCCAGGCTCTTCAAGGAAGGCAGGAAGCACCACACAGTACCTGCTGTGTGATTTAATATTGCTTCATTTGTCTAAGGAAAGCCTCACAAATTACAGGCAGCATTTGATGGGGAAATTAAAATACCATCTACATTGCAACTGGTCGGCCGCCAGCTGTAGGGATTGCATTTGAGATGCAGCTGCTGTATAAACAGAGCCATTTACCAGCTTCACCTAAGGCACACGGTTAAGTGCGTTTCAGCTGCCACACAAAAGATTGTGAAGCTTTACTTGCCTGCAAACACGGTCTCTGCAGAGCCATAAACGTTTTTGAAGTCGTGTTGCATTTCAAATCCCCCCAAATTGGGCCTGAATGGGCTGAGTATATCAGAAGGGTATTACCCAGCTCTTCTGTTGCTGGTATGAATGATAAAAGAAGCACTTGTTGCCAAACTATGCTTTCTTAGAAGAAATTTGGAGTTTTAACTTTCTCAACTCTCAGAATCCTCACAAAGCAGGATAGCATGTACCCTGGGAGGTGTTTAACTTGTTGAAACAAAAGGCTCTGGATTTCATCAGAATTATGTCTTTTACTTGCTGCAGGCTAAAAAAAAAAAAAATCCTTGAACAGTCCCATCAAGCTGTTACCTTTGGGTCTCATTCTGATTGCTGCCTCCCTGTTCTCGGAGCAAGCTGTTCTGATAAAAGAAAAAGCATGAGTTGCAACTGAGATAAAACGTAGATAGATCACACTGAGCTGACCAGTAAATTTTTTTTCAATGCCTTCCCCTGACGGTGCTTCATTTGTCTGCAGGACATGCACTAGAACAGAGAAGCATTCAGACAAAGAAAAAAATTGAAATATAACTCAAAATTTGTCTGTGATTTTAATACTAGCAGTTGATTCATGCCATGGGAGGGCGGGGGAGCAGTTCTGTGGCAGTCTAAGTAACAACGATCATTTTTTTTCCAGCATCACCGTAGCAACACTGTAGTTATTGTCAATGAAGCACTTTCATTCTAAGGTGCTATTTTTAGATGATTTTACCTTTCCAGAAGAATTACCCTCTGGGCTGCAATTTATCATGTTTGTTCCTTGGCCCATGGGGGAATTTTAGTGGGACCTTTATTTTATTATTAAAGCAAAACCAACCAGCTCTCTTTCCCCGACATTTATGCACTCAGCTCAAAGTGTCTCAGCCACAGTTCACACCTGGCAAGCATCAATGAGGGCTGAGCTCCTGGAGGAATTAAAAATAAAACACCAGCCTCCCTCCCTCCCCCAGCAACCACTGGTAAAGACAAAAGGCAGAACAAATACATTTTCAGCACATGAAAAAAAGGGGCTGAGGACGGGAAAGGGGGAGAAGTGAGGGCAGCTGGAGGGAGGTGAAGACCCAGCCTTGTCCAAGGCTGGAGCTAAAGGCTGCAGCAGCCTCCTTAGCCTGGGAATTATCCTTTTCCTAGCAGCTTCCCAAATCTCAGCCTCTTTCCCATCACTCCATGCCCTGTGGCATCCCAGGATGCTCCTGCTCAGGTGTCCCATCAGCACAACCACAGGACAACCAGCCTGTCCCAATGCCTACCCTGTGCCACCGTGCATGGAGAGGAAATTTGGGAAAGCCACCTGTGCATCAAGTGCCACTGAGTGTCCCCAACACACCACATCCTACATTTGCAGAGGTTAAATGTATATTTGCACAGTGAATAAATACACAGGACTGAGATTGTTGCACGTGTCCACAGAGCTCTGTGGACACAAAGCCCACAGTCCTTTCAGGAGGACTAAATTGACACAGTAATGCCTCAAGGTCTTGCCTAATCAGGCAGCCTGCAAGCAGAAGCTGATTACACACATCCAGTTATGAGATCAAATGAGCTCTCTGTTCCTTCTGCTGTAAAGTTAAATAGATCCTGCACCCACTGTGTGTAACCACATTCACATGAGATGGTGAACTGGCACAACTATTTCAGTATAAACCTGTGCTCCCCTGTGAAACGCAGATAAAATCTCCACATTACACAAATTCTCAGGTTTCAGAGGGGCTGAGGAATGGTTTAGGGGGGTTGTGATCACACAGCCAGGGTGACAGCCCCAAAGCAACGCCACAAGACAAGCAAATAGAGACACCCAGGCACACAGGACACACGTGGAGCCAGGGCTGCTGAGGAAAATGTCTGTGTGACTCTGGGCTAAAACCTCTGAGAAGGCACAGCGCAAGCCCCACACAACAGTGACAGGCTGCTGGTGACACCCTGAGGGTCCTTCACGTGGTTTTTTACACCCAAACACCACTTTATCCTCAGAACCACGACATCTCTGCAGCACTGAGGCACACAGGTGGGGCATGGGGACCCATCAAACGTGCATGGATCCATAGCAAAGCAGGAAAAATTTCCTATTCACACTGATGAATAATATTATTATCTGAAACCATAGTCTGCTTTTGGGGTGTCAAAACAGCTCCAGAGTCCCATGGTTTCCTTAACTCTCCTCCCTGTTCCACCCCTCTGAGCTGTGCTGAGAGCAAAAATGACATCCTTGTGCATCCTCCATCCTCGAGCAGGATTTGGGAGCACCCCTTGCCCTGTCCCAGCCCCACAACTCTCAGCAAACCCTTTGTAATCACATCACCCTTTACTCAAGGCTGTGCTCTCACATCAGACATCTAACTCATGGAAATGGGAGTTTGGAAAAGATTAGTTTGGCTCTCAAATGTGAAACTGCAGCAAATTGTCCACTTGTACCTTGGCATAAGTTTTGTATGAAATTGCATAAAGGATGTTGTTCTTAAATAACTCTAGTCACTGGTCAAGGAAAAGAACTTAAACAGATTATGGAGAACTATCAAGAAATCAAGGAATAAAGTATCTGCTACTGCCTGTGCAGCCACAATATTTCTATGAAATGTATGCTATATATGGTCATATATTCTTCAAACTTAAACTATATTCATTGACTAAGAGGCTCATGAAATAACAAAAGTCTCTGTCTGACACATAATAAAAGATCTACATTGGACTAGTGCTGGAAACAGGACAATACTTATCACAAAAATTCTGCTTTCCCCTTCTGTTAGACATTTTATAGCCCAGAGGAAGAAAAGCGAGCACTTTTTAACCTTAATTATGTCTAGGCAAGCTGTAGTAAAGCAAGAAATTAGGATAATATCACTGCTCCCAAACAGTTCTCTCACCTGAGACACTTACATACTGAGAGCACCTCTTGCTAAGTTTTATTTTCATAATCAGTTGAATGCCCTAAATCTGCTCTCGTGTTGTGGAAGCAGCAACAAATACACATTTCTGGAAACTGTGTTTCCTGAGAGCTGCTATTATGTACCTGCACGTACTGCCCCAATCCCCTGCACAAAGGAGAACAGCTCCTTGAAGCACCACCTTTATCACCTTTGTGGTGATTATGGGGATGTGCTGCCATGCTGAAGCTTCTAATCTAAATAAAGGAGTGCCTGAAGTATTGCAGCCTCATCCCGAGACAGCACAGGCTGGAAATCTCTGCAGTCCTAAGCTGATCTGAGCAAAACTTGGCCTGATTTTACAGATGGTGGAGTCAGTGCCAGGACCCAGCCAGGCCAGCAATGCACATGAGGATAAAGCACCCAAAGAAAGCAACACACCAAATCCTTCTGCTCGCTGTGTAAAACTGTAATTATTGCATTAAAAAAGACCAAAATCACTCCATCTTTTCCCTAAAGAAAACAAAGTGAAGTGGAAATATGTAACTAGTGTTCAGAAAGCAGAAAGGACTGTAGAAGTGCTAGTTAGTAGGGCAAATTTCCTTTGAAGCAATTCTTTTTCCTTCAAAATATACTTCAGGCCAAACAAATCTGGCCGCAAATACCACAAACTATTTCAATCAAAAAGGGTATATTTGTAGTGGGCAAGAATTTGAAATGTTTATTCAATAAAAACATTTTAAAGTCACTGGCAGGAGAAAGAAACCTAGTCTGCAAGAAATTAATTTTTATACGACAAAAAAATCATTCACCTTGGGCTGAGAACAAAAAGCATAATTCATAATCCTTTCATTTTGGATTTAATTTTAATTGGGAAATCCGTATCTTTTGTTCACCTCAGATACATTTTCTGTTATTTTGTTGGATGGCCCAACAGCTGAAGAAATCAAGTATTCAGCTCAACTACTACCCAGCCCGTTATAATTCTAATTTAAGGTCCCTGTATGGCAATTGCTTGGTGCTGACATGTGCTGGGTTTTGCAATAGCACAGCCTACATCTCCTGCACACTTGCCAATATTTCAAAAACTATAAATGGAAATCTTCAGAGAGGAAAGTAAGGACATACCTAAGGAAAATACACTGGTCTTTTAAAGATTTATTTAAGAAGCCAAAGAGGAATGCAAATCAAAACTTCTAAAGAATTGTAACCTGTGCCTGGAAATTATAAGGGTTGCTAATTACTTGTTAGGGGGGCAGAACTTTGTCTGAATTTTTATGTACATCTATGGCACAGTTCTGACTCCATTTTGGAGCAGAGAACTTTTTAAGCTTTTTTTTATAAACTGGCAGCAGGCATATCTACCTTTGGGATCTCCTTTATCTCTGGGTGACAAATGCACCAACCCCAGAGTGAGCTGGCTGCCCTCATGACAGCAGCTTAGCTGAAATCAGTATTATTATTTACATCCTAAACCCAGGGTTAAATGCAGTTTGCAGGGTTTCAGTCTATATTGGTCTGCTGTTCCATCCTCCAGCCCTCACTGTGGTTTTTCTTCTTCTTAGCACATAATTTTGATTAGTTAAAGGAATTCTTTAAAGCTACTGCAGTTGGAAATCAAATTCTGGTTCAAACAGTTCATCATTAGGCTTAAAAATTTTTAAATGAGTGCCAGGAAACAATCCTGGTGATGCAGTGGCCAATTTGTTAATCATGAAAATAGCAAACCCCAAAGCAGCCAGGTTCTCCTGGCACTTCCTCCTTGGTCCTCACATCTCTTCTCTCAATTACAGCTGGATTTTACCATCCACATTTGGCATTTTGCTGTGGTCACCACACTTTTGGCTTCTTCTGTCCCCTTACAGATCCAAGGCACTTTGAGCATCCTCCTGTGCACCAGCAGAAACTCTCACAGGGAACCAGGCAGACCCTAAGGGTTTGAGATTCCCAGTGCAGGAAGGGACACTTGTGGATCTCCAAATGCAGTTTTGGAAAGGCCATATCCCAGCAGCACTCCTCAGTCTCCAGGATCTCTAGAGACATTGTGGTCACTACATAATCCAGCTCAGCACCACGCAGAGATGCCTGTGCTGGCACCCTGGAAATGAGAGAAAATGAGAGCCATGCAAAAAAAGCTTATCCCAAATATGCTGCACATCTCAGCGTGACTCCAAGACTTAATTCATATATTTCAGAGCTAGCTTTGGTGTCTGCAAAAACCTTGAGAGAGGCAAAGCCTCTTGGTTTGGCTCTTTGCTGCTCTGCTGGAAAGAAAGGAGTCAATGGTAGGGATGGGCTCAGGGTTCCCCCTCTCCTGCATGTCACTCAGTTCAGTCTCCAGTCACATTCAGAGAAGAAATTTTGGGTTAAAGGACATCTGTGAAACACTGAAACCAACTGTCCTGACAAGATCTATGTAAACATTTCAATTAAAGGAAATTCACCACACGTACTTTTACTGCACATCACCCTGGAAAGTCTGCAGTTTCCCTTTGCAAGTCTGAAATTATTAATGTATTTTTTAAAAAAATGCTTTTTAGGTACTTGTTCCTTTTCCTGCATTTACAGGACAGGGCACATCCAGACAGAAAAGCTCGGTCCCACAAATCTTCAGCTTTCCCATGGCCATTCTTATTCTGGAATTTCAGCCACAGCACTGAATGTGTCACCCTGGGCCACGCTGGGAATTGCTCCCACCTCAGCCCCAAACCTCCCAGAGGCTGCTGTGACCCTGAGCAGACACAATTCACAGGAGAGGGGGCTCCTCACCCTGAAGGTGTGAGCTGTATGCCCTGCCCTTCATGTGAGCACATTAATACACAAACCATGCAGTCATATCAGCAATGCCATTGCTATGGCTCTCACACAAACATTTAAATCTGTCTTTTAAGCTCTAAAAATTATTACAGCCCTGTGTCCTGTGTGCATTGGCATAGATCACACAGATCTGTGTGCAGATGGTGGGTTTGCCTCACCTCTATAAAGCAATAGCACTGTTATGTATCATTTTAAAGTGCTGCTTTGGGCTGCAAACATCCACTAAACTATTGTTTGTTACAAGTCTGCCTGCTTCTGCATTATAAAACCTAAAAAAGTTTTATGTTTAATTCCTAATGGAAACACCACATTACCTGTGAAAGTCTGATCAAACACTGCTGCTCTTTATGTCCTGTCACTGCTGATAGGCACAGCAATATATCCTGCCTTTTCCAGTACAAACTCCCTTCCTAAGAACAGGCTTAAGTTGGGGTATTTAAAATGAAATCCTGTTCTTCACAAGGTCTTGCACCCCTTGACCCCTTCACAGGCATCTATCACTTGATCAATTGAATAACTCTTTGTTTCCTGCTGTCTCAGGGTGGGTTTTTTTCCTTTTTCTAAAGCAGTTCTTTATGCTTTCTGGTCTGCTTTCTGTAACCACTATATTGACTCCTTCAGCTAAGGACTGATCATTTGTTTAACCTAACCCTGCTTGAAATAAAAGCTTCATTTGTTGGTGGTTGTTTCATTTACTTTTTAATGGTAGCTAATAAAGGCTAAAACACATACATGCTATATATTAAAAAAAAAAACCAACAACAAGAAATCAACACAGAGGTGCAATTTTCAGTCATTGCTCTGGAGGAGCACAGGAGGGAACAGGGCTATTGTCAGGAAAGCCTGGGGTGCTTTGGTGGGGTGAAGGAAATGCCTCAGTGCTTGCCAGCATCATTTCAGGCTGTTCTCAGCCCTGCTGGGTATTGGCCTTTCATAATGAAATACCTTCCCCGTTTAAATACACGAATAAACAAACAAACAAAAATAAAAGCCTGAAATCTTGCAGGAGCAGGAAGGGGTAATCTCAATGTGTCATTTGTTTCAATCCCAGCCATCAGCCAAGTGCTGCTCTGAGGATTCTGGCTCTGGGCCCTGCTGCAGAACAGTCACGCTCCAATGTCCCACTGCAGAACAGATTCCAGCCTGCCAAGGGGCTGGCAGAGCTGCCCAGCCTGTGCCCTGCACATCCCAAATCTGCAAGGCTTTCTGCTTGTGCTGCTACAGTTGTATGGCAGGAGTAAACCTGTTGTAGGCTTTCATGCACACTGGGCACAACTTGTGCTGCTTTATCGATTTAATTGATGTTTGCAGATCCATCCATCCGTTCCCAAAGGGTTGTTCTTTCCTGCAGCTAATCCAGACAAAAATAAGAATAGAAGAGAAAAAAGCCAAGCCCTAACTTAGGCTTTAAGAATGTGCTGGTTTGTAAAATCACACTGTGCATGAGAGATACACCAGCTATCATTCTAGCCTCTGAAGTAGTGAATCTCCAAGAATTCAATTTCCCAAGGACTGACTGTTCTGTCAGGAGCCTGTTCACATGTGCTCCCAAAGTTCTCTTGTGCCAATTCTCCTTTCCAAGGAGGAAAAAGAAAGGAAAGCAGTGCCATAGAGCTCCACCCTTCAGAGGCAGCGTCTGCCTGGCACAGGCCATCAGTGTTTTTATTCTGTATTTTTACACGTCCTGAACTTTAGGAACCACATGTTCAGCTGTGGCAAACACACCCATTAATCTACACAGCCCTGTGTTTGTCCTTGTCACATCCCAAAAGTGAGGTTAGCCTGCATGTCACAGCAAATGCATAAAAGCAAATAAACTCAGAGATTGGTTTACTCTGCATTTAACTATCTGCAAATAAACATTAAAAATATATTTTCACACCTTATCAAGCTGTTTAATATTCCAAAAGTATCTAGCCAAGTTTTTCAGACTTGTATTAATCCAAACTTGAAGCATCTTTTTCTGAGATTGAGTGTTTGTCATGTAAAAATAACCTCCAAGTCAAAAAGACCGTACTTGAATAACTAAAAAGAGGGAAGAAGGGATTCATAAACAAACAAACACAACCCCACAAATAAAACTAAAAAGCTAAAATTACCCAGTTAATTTTACAGATCTCACAGAGAACTTTTTCCAACGTAAAAACAAGCTCCTGATTGTTGAGGCTGAGTACCAAGCCCATTAAAAAATGGAAAATGCACTAGAGGCACAGGAACTTTCAGCACAGCTGGTCTAATGTAAAAACAAAGTATGTAATTGTTGGCGATTAACAAAATTGTGCCTTGAAGAGTTGCTAATTTATCCAAAGCTCAACTCTGAGCAAGGACTGACTACTTAATGATTTTCATTTTTCCAAAGCCTGTCATACCACAGAGAAGCTGCTTAGAATTTGGCTTCTTAAGCAATGGCTTCAGGGCTGGATTTCTCCCTCTGATACAATAAAAGTGGACTTCTTCATCATCTCCTACTTCTCTGCTTCCTTCAAAGCCTGTCTGCACCTTTGAAAGAGCAATGACAGAAAGAAGAGTGGCACTGAAATTTTGGTTAAGTAGGACAGCATAAACTTCATTTCCATCTCCACCTTCAGTGAAAGCTGCTGTGTAGGAAACCAGGAGGGAATTTCTCCTGATTTGTTATGGGAGACCACCCAAGAGAGTCCAATCCCCTGGGAGCAGGCACCAGTGACATGGTCTGCAAGAGAGGGACAGGACCAAGGGAAATATTTCATGGCAGGTGTCTCCTCCCAGAGAGGAGGGTGAAGCCCACCACACTTCCAAGGGGCATTCCTGGAAATCCTGCAGTACCTGTCAATCACACCACACCCAAGTGCGAGCCTGGCTGCCAACAGCAAATTACCAGGGCCTCTCATTTGTTGCTTTTTTGGTATCAAATTCTTTTTCATTGCCAGAGCGCTGTATAAAACCAGAATAAACCTGTTTTCATCCAGCTCATTGCATGTTACCCTGCACCTCACTTCATTCCTAAGGTGCCCATGGATGACCTGCTTCCTATGGATTTCCTCCAGCAGCACTGTGAGTGGGAGGAGGGCTCACACATTAACCCTTCCAATAACTTTTATATTTAGCAACCAAAATCAGAGTCCAAACCAGAGGACTGCAGTGGCCCACACGATTAACACAGGGACAAAATTAATTACTTTTTTTTTTTCCCCTCAGGCTGAGTTTCAGCAGAATGCCTGCCAAGAAAGGATGATGCCCTGAGAAATGCCTTTCAGAAGACATCCACACCAAGGCCAGTGGGAGGGAAATAATTTCCTTAAGATTAAGAAAACGAAAATCCAACCAGAGCAAGAGCTCTTCTCCCATCTCCTGCAGATTCACAGGATTAGGGAAGATTACCAGGAGCATCCAGCCCGAGCTACTGCATCAGCTGGAATGCAGTTTCACAGACAGGCTCCAAACTGAGTAAGTTGTCTACGTGAATTTTTAATGATTTTTTGATTGCAAACATATGCCGTGGCTGGGCTTGCTCCAGCTCCCAGCTGAAGTCAGCTGGTGCCTGTCAGGGTGCAGCTCTGTGTCACAATTCTTTCTCTTCAGTGGGGGACTCCAGCCAGAGCAGGTAATCCTGGTTTTTCCTTGCCCCGTCCAGCATTCCCTGGATCAGATCTGCTCCCAGATCAGACACTGGGGGCAGTCTGTGTCCAGTTACCCACCAGGCTCCACAAAACACTGCCACAAATGCAAAGTTTCAGAGCTCCCTCTCCACTGTGCAGGGGCTTGACCCTGCAGGAGCATCCAGCACCCACCCCAGGAGTTATTGCCCACCCAGGTGTGCTCCAGTGGGAAGAAAATCAGGAGCTTTAAGAGTCAGGAATTAAGAAATGAGCCAAGGGCAACAATCAATGCTGGTTGTTCAGCTTTTGCACTGTTTTTTATGGTTTTATTTAATGTTTTATATTAATGTTTTATATGTTTTTATTTAATGTGACCATTCCATTTCCAACACAGGCATCCTGCACTTATTGCTGTGCTTTTCCCCAGCTTTTCAATCCATTTTAGGACATCAAGGAATAAAAGCAACCTGAGGTGACACAGGGAATGCTATCAGCAGAAGCATTTTGTTAGAGCAAATGTCTTCTGCATTCACCCAGGAATGCACCAATTACTTCTTACTCATAAGTGAAAACTGTTTGGAGTGTGGGGTCAAAATACAAATAGTACAAAAATACAGTTTCTGCCAGGTACCTGAGCCCCCCAAATTTTCTGTAAGCAGAATAACAACTGATAGCAGTGGAAGCAGGGAGGAAGCTCAACAAGCCTGAAACAGAAACACTTGCTTGCTATTCCAAAGGAGCTTAAGAGGAAAAAAATAACAATTCCCACTGAAACATGACAGAAATTAGGTGGCTAACTACTTTAGGTGCCTGTGAAAACCCTGCCTATTACCTTTCTTTTTCTTCTCTTGTGGCTACGATATTCCAGAAACAAAACACCCTGAGACACCGAAATGGAAAGCTGCAAGAGAACACATCACACTTCTCCTGATGAGCAGGAAAATCCCCTCACTCTTATTGTTTTCAGGATTTTTAGTCTCTTCCCAGGGAACAGTTGATACTTGTGATAGCTTTGGCTGCAGTTTCTAGCAGCTGTGTACTATGAATCACATTAAATACACTGGTGGGTCCTGCACAGTCATTCTGGCACCACTTCTATTTTATACAATGCCTTCAGTTTTTCTAGGTAACCTCAATCATTTATCAATCATCCACCAATGCCAATAAATCAAAGGGTCTGGGGACCCTTAAACATAAAAAATAAGGAGCTGTAAAAAAATATTACTACAGCAATTAAAGACTCAAATAGTAATAAACTCTACTTGCATTACACTTTTAGAAAGCCCCACTGAAATGAAACAAACATCCAATATCAACAATATGAAAGGGGCTTTTTCTTCTAGTTTATAATAGCTATGGGTTTACCCAGAGCAGAGGAAAATTAGGGTTATTTTTACAGATCATGGAGACTAAAATATAAGAAATGGAGGAGGGGAAACAAATTAGAGAAAAGCAAAATAGTGATTTTTTTTTTTCCCCAGAAGACAAAAAGAACATGTACAAGAATTTACAAAATAAAAGGGAATCTTTCTCCACTAAGTGAAATCTTTGGTTTGGATCAAGACTGTATGGTTAACAAATCTATTTTGAGTCAACCTCACAGCTGGGTCTTTTGAAGTAAGCTTTCTATTTTAATACATAAACTTCTTTTTTGTTGTTTTCCTCAAAAGGCTTTTCTATTTTCCAGAAAAAACTTTTTTTTTTTTTTCTGCCACCCAAGATGAGGGAAAAAAAGTTTGCATCGTTGAAGAAAAGAAAAAGAAAATTACAAATATGAGACAGATGGGTGAAAACACAATCATGAAGAGACTTAGAGATGGTCTTTAATAAAGTTTGCTGCTCAAACCTCTGAGGAGAAAGGGGCATTTCTCTTTGGAAGGGGTGGTGGGCTCTAACTGCTGGGACAGTCTAGCACTGATTTACTGTAAGAACCTGACCATTAATTTCCACTGAAAGCCACACAGCAACTCCGGTGTCAAAGCACTCCCACCTCCCCTCTCAAGGGGATGGGAGCTGTCACTGCACACAGCTTTCCACCAGGAACATTTTGGGAGAGTGCCATGAATTGTGCCTGGCTCACGCTGCTGGGGCAGGGCTCTCCCTGGGCCTCTGTGTCCCACTCAGCAGCTGAGGGCAAACACTTGTTGGGAAGAGGAGCTTTCCATGACAGTGAAAATTCTGTGGGGGGCCCAAGTGCTTGGATTAATGTCTTAAAAATGGCCAGTCCCACAGTACTGTTGGTTTGTTTTTTTTTTTGCTACTTGCCCACCCCAACTACTGCCAACCCAAAAGGACTGCATCAAACCAAACAATAAATGCTTTTACCCTGTTCTCTTCCCTGGGTCTCTGCACTAAGGCTACAAGAGCTGAGGAGATGTGGAGAGCCCCATCTGGGAGCCTCTGTGATGGACCCCAGGTCAGGGCTGATGTGGAATCACAGAAGGCTGGGAGGGACCTTGAAAGATGATCTAGTTCCAAAGTCCCTGCCATGGCCAGAGACACCTTCCAAGACACCAACCAGGTCATTCAAAGCCTCATCCAACCTGGCCTTGAGCACTTTCAGATGTGCCTCATAAATATTTTTCTGGTCCAAAGTAATGAATTTATGGTTTCTTACATTTATCAATCACCTCCAAAGTGCGATAATTGAAAAACAAAAATTAAAAAATCATAAATATTGATTTCAGCTGAAGGAACAGTGCTGGAGATTGAAGGAGGTTTGGTCTGGAAGCTGTACCTAGCCGGGTTTCTGGGACCAGTGGAAATTTCCTTCATGCTTTTTTTGCAACAGTATTCTCTTTCAGTAGTTTCCTCTCTGCTACAAAGTGTGCTTTTATTATATCTGTGCTGAGCCGGTTCCAATGACGCACCTAAAATAGATGAAACTAGCCCAGTGTGCTTTCCTGTGTCCCAACACCAAGCTGTGCTGTCTGCAGCAGAGCTGGCACCAAGACCAGGCATTCAGCAAAGCCATTACCTGTGCCAATGCCACCGCCAAGAGAGGGCCAATAAATCCAAACACACTGAGGATCTCTTATCTATGCTCCCTCTGTGCTCAGAAATTCAGGGATTTCTTTTCCCCAGACAAGCCACTACCCATCTCCATGCACCACCAACCTTTCAAAGCCCAGGCAAGCTGCAAATTGAAAGGGATCCAACACACTCAGCACAAAGCCTTAGAGAAGCTGCAAAACTAAAGGGAAATAAGGTGTAGGCTTTGAGGATGGCTGAGGGCAAGCCTGGCAGAAGTGGGGATGATGATCCTCACCCGGCCACTGCAGCTGGAGATCTGAGGAGGCTGCACGGAGCATGCAGGGGGGCCAGCTGCCCTCACATTTAATAAATTAGCACGGAGAAGGAAGGCAAGACTGGGCTGGTAGACACTGAAATATCTACAGCCCTGGATATGAAGGTGCATAAACAGCAATGTTTGAGTGTGACTCATTGTGTCCTTACCACGCTGCTGGTTGCTTGGAGACTGACTGAAGGCACACGGCAAAGATGCTGGCTTGGGAATCACTACCCTGCCTTATTTTCTTTTTCTCTGCGCACATAATTTTCCTTTAAAGGCTTGCCTTGCCTCTGCAGATTGCTTGAGTCCCTTTGCCACTGTGGAAAACTACAGCAGGGGAGGCAGCCGGGTGTCTGGGAACACTGCTGGTGTTGTTCCACGCTCAGCTCCCAGCCCCGGCTCCGTGTGCTGCAGGCGGAAAGAAAGCGTGTCTTTATTCCTCTGCAGGCTCAACTGCATGCTGAAATTTACCTTAAGCCAAAGAAGTCACAGATTGCTCATTGAGAGACGTTCCCACACATTTCCAACAGGTTACCCTGAAATCCTCAAACTTCCTTAGCCAGGAATAAATACCTACGAATCCAAGAAAGCGGTGGAAATGCAAAGGGAAACTTGAGCATGTTCCACTTCTTGACAGGCATGGCACAGCCCAGCTCGGATGGTTAATGTGAAAATCTTGCTTGGCTCTTTCCTTACACTAAACTGAGCACGGGGGAGACAATTATTCGTAATTTAACAAGTGCTGAAATTTAATGCCTGTCGTATCTTGAGTGCTAACAGTATCACACTTCAAAGCGTGAGCCTGTAAAATATAAGCTGGACTTTTAGGACACTGTTAAATTACATGGGCTAGAGACTACTTTAGGATAAAAGTAAGGATTGTGTGTCCACTTCCAACAGCTCTGTATCTCATGTATTCTTAATAGCTGGAAACCAAGCAATATGAAGTGGTATAGGGTAATGAATGACCTCTTACTTCTCTGTTTTAACAGGTCTTTATTTCCCTAATCAATCTCATCATTCACACCAGGAGAATCAGCTAAAAGCTCTTTAAAAATACATAGGTGCACTCAGGGTACCTCCTGCAGATTTTTCTGAAAAGACAATTTCTGTAAATAAATGATTAAAAAGGAAGCAGAAGCAAGGAGGCTGTGGTGGAAATTTCAAAAGTGAAAAGGTTCCCTCTCTGGAGACCAGAGGGCAAAGGGAGGCAGCCCAGCCTCCAAGCCCTGGGCTTCTCTGACCTCTCTACTCAAAGAGGATGTCAACTGATTTTTGCTGGAAGTAAGAAAAAAGTGGCAACGAGTTACTTGGAATTTCAGGAAGGAGAAAAAACTCTACGACAGTGGAGGAAGGAGCCTTACAGAGTTTACAGTCCATGGAATGTGAATGAAATGCCCTGTACTAACCTCGAGAATGCAGGACCACGTGGGGTTTAGGAAACACTGGTCTGAGCTTTGGGCCCTGTTCTGAAGGCACATCACTGCCACCTGAGCCACCCTGTGTCCCCAGGGCACTGAGATGGCACAGCTGGGCACCACACAAATGGGGCATGACAAGTCTGAATTCGTTCAGGTAAACTGTTCCCTGCGTTTCTCTCCTTGCCCTACAGGTGCTCCCAGTGATTCAGCCTGGGAAGTGCTTGGGCAGTAGTCAACTAAACTGAGCACAGCAGGATGCAGAGGCTGCTTAAAGCCCTGCTGGTCCCATGGGGTTGGGGCTGTGGTGCTTCAGTGGCAACAGGCAGGATCCTAATGGTCCACAAGAGGAGCTGTGCCCAGCAGGATCAGCCACCCCTCTCTGCAAAGACAAAACAGCTCAAAATAACCCAAAACCTCTTCCAGACGTGGTTTTTAACTCACTATCTTAATTAGCAGCATCAAAAAACAAAGCTTTCTGCAAGATTAAATAGTGGTTAACAAAAAAATGGGGGGAAACCCTTAACCAAAACATAGCTTTTACAAGAAAAAAAAAACCCTTGCATAAAAGTGTGCAAAAAAAAGTGTCACATGCTGTATGGCAGGGTGGCCACAGAAAGCCTTTACTGCAAGTAAGGTGGGCTGCAAAGTGAAATGTGCAAAAGTCAAGTGAACTAACACTGGTGGTGATCATTCAGGGTTTTTTTCTCCAATGATCCAGTTACAGTTTGGCTCAGGCACAAGACAAAACAAAGGATGAAGTGGTTCTTTAATACCCACATTTGTCCTCCATATTCACTCAACGTCAAGATCTCAATCTCTGCTCTGAAGAAAACCATAAAATCAGACCAAAAATGTGTGTAATTGTCCAAAATTTCATCAAAGAGGTATGCCAAGGGAAAAAAAAGGAGTACAGAAGGGTAATCTGGGCAGGCTTCCCTGTGCAGGCTGCTCCCCACAGCTAATGCTGGTTTTGAATAGGGTCTCTCATTGAGTTTCTCCATGGTAGGGGAAGCCAGACAGCCAGCTAGTGTATTCTATAATAAATAAACAAACATCCCCCTTACCCCCAAACACGTGTAAAAGATGGGATTTAAATCATTGCCATTTACTCGGCTCTGAAAGGGAGTAATTTTTCAGCAGACTGAAGAAAACCCCACTGCAATGGAGGGACTAAGGTTGAGATTTTCAGAAGAAACGGAAGAAGTTCAAGTACCCAAATTCTACAGAATTTCAAGGTAATTTGGTCAAGGAGCTCCCTTGTGCATCTTGCCCTGAGAACTCTGCTTATACTCAAAGTTAAATTTTTCCTAACTTGAAGCAACTGAGCAATAAGGTTACAAGCTGCTTTTAAAATATCACTTATCAGAGGGTTTGCTTTTTCCTCCCCATGACTGTACAGTTACAGAAAGGCTAAAGCAGCTCTCTGGACATAATATGGGGAAAAAAAAAAAGGGTAAAATTCCTTATTCTACTGCTAGCTTTTTGTACACACTTGGGCAGCCAGTTGGAAATTTTTAAGGATTTCTGTGTCCAGCAATGCAAAAGTGCTTAGATTCTTTGGATTTTAAACAAGGACGATGAGGCAGTTTTAAACTCCCCTAAATTAAAACTTGGACAGGATTTGCAAACACTCTGTTGATAAGAGCAAGGATTGCTCTTTACAGCTGGAACTTTCTATCCAAATAATAGCAAAGCTCTTTATACACAAGAACGATTAAGGATGAGAAATATGTCTGTTACATGTCTGTTCATAGCTCGAATTTGGATAAGTGTGTAAGCACTCCAGGAGGGGGGGAAAGTTAGTATCTCATCATGGCAAGACTGAGAGGACTCCCAGGGCCTCCTCAGGCTTCCTCTGCTCTGTCCAAGGGCTATACACAGGGCAGACCCTCCTCAGCAGCCAGACTGCTGGCTCATTTTGCCAGAATCTCATTCAATGCCCAAACAACTCCTCCTGCATTCACACAGGGGAGCGTGGATGGTTTCTTTTGCCTGGTGCAGCACTGAAGCCACACACGTCAGGAAGGCTGATCTCATGTGCTGTCTCTTGCCTAAGTGGACCTTGATGAAATTACCCCTTAGGCCTCAGTAAAAAATTGAGTAGCCCATGTAAATTCAAAGAGGAAAGCGTAGAAGTAATTCCATCCTCATGCAAATTTCCTACCTCCCTTTCCTGCCTCAAGGCAAACGATCAAATGCAACCAAAGGAAATATAAAAGTCATGCAAGAAACTTTGAACGGCCTCGACTTTTTCCTGCAACTCCTTCTCTTTGTTTTATTATTCCTGATTTCTGACATAAAGCTCATACAAATGAGGGGGAGAAACAGAGAAAAAACAACACCATGGAGCATCCAGGAGCAGCCAGACTGGACATAAAACAACCAAAACTCACCTGTGAGACCCCAACTCAAAAAGAACCTTCAGGAAGTATTTAATGGCAGATGCTTCTGCCTTGGGCTTGCACACATGCACCATGGAGGACACTAAAATTTCTGTGACATTTTGCCTTGATCCACACACAGGAGGTGCAATATGGAGTGTGCAAAGCTGCCCTCCCACACCTTAAGGCAGACCCCAGCTCTGAGAGCATGTCTGGGTGGCACCACCACACTCACAGAGCCTTTCACACAACTGGAGGGCAAGATCCACAAGGCACCTGCTGGAAAAAGCTTCTGCCAATCTGCACTGGCTAAAAAGGCAATTGCTTTTTGTTAGAGCCAACCCCAGCTTCCACAAACCTCGGCAGTTCCTTCACTGAGCTGTGCTGTACCCTCAGTGAATTGGGCCCTGAGGATTTGATCCTAAATGTAGCACAGACTTTCAATCAAATTCCCCTTATGTGCCGAACCAGACGCTTGCCAAGCAGTAGGAACACTGAAGCATTAAATAAAGAACATTTTCAGCAGTCAAGGCCAAGGTTAAAAGCATAAGGAATGTGAAGAGTTGTTTTTGCAGTGAATTTATTGTATAGGCAAAGTAATAAAGCATTTGCATTTGAAGGATCTATAGCATAATGATGTAGATTAGCAGTGCTTCTGTTGATTTATATTTTTTTAATGTAATTTTTTTTAACACAAGGAAACTCACAGTTGTCTTCTACAGGGCTTTGCTCATACTCTTTCAGCCTCTGTGGCTGAAATGCACTTGAATGCTTGCAGTGCTTGGCTCAGAGCAAGCGAGTTTTCCCCAAACCTCCAGCATTCCTGAAGGAAGGATATCAGTTGACTGTCTTTTTACACTGATATTTCTGAAGCAAAATTTCTCTAATAAACTACTCAGAAAAAAAAACAAAACAACAAACTGAATTTTTAGATGAGGCTGAACAAGGCTTCCCTTTTTTTTTCTGGATTCAAGCACACTCAGGCTCTGGTACAGTCACTCAGAGGCAGAAGGCTCTACCTGCAGATATCTCATACCTGGAGTTCCACCAGCAGCTACTCAGGCTTGCAAATTAAAAACCTGTCTAAAAATCTGACACTATTCATGCACTCAAATGCTTTTAAGAATATGGGTTTGATCCAAAAGTCCATTAAGGCAAATGGAAAGACGAATTGATTTTCCACTGACTTTGTATTAGATGCTAAACTTGCAGCCAGGTCTAAAGACCATCTCATTCCCTCAGTGTTTAAGCCAAACCTATTCAAAGCCTCAATTTACAAATCCTGGCATTATAATGGGGCATTCAAATGCTGCTAGCAGATTCCCAAAATTAGCTCTTTGGTCTGTAAAATATGCATTAAGCACACCTTGGTGCCAATATAAACACCCAGCTGCAGGAATTTCTAAAAAAATCTCATTATATTTGGGCTCAACAAAAATAGGTTACCACTTGTGACTATTAAAGTGTGAGGGAACCAGAGGAATGAATGAGAAGGCAAAGCTGAGTGACCTCACTCAGATTCCTCCCTCTCTGCTGCTTTTTGCTTGCAAAGCTTGCCTGGCAAGGTGAGGATGGCTGACAGCTTTCCAGGAGACAAGGCTCAATAAATAAGATGGGAATTCATTGATTTTTAAGGTATGCAACAGGTGATAAAGAACCTGGCACTCTGAAAGCAGGAAAAGATTAAGATGCTTTGCAAGGTGACAAAAGGTACTGAGAGTTATGAAAGTGTATGTATTTAAAATTAAATTTAAATTTAAAATTAGTGCACTTGAGCAGAGCAAGCACTAAATTTCTTGTGGCTTACAAAGCTGCAAAGTCCCAAGGGCTTCCTTCCACACGAGAAGTGACTCAAAGGCCAGTCAAGCATCACTGTGGCAGTCCCTGTCCAGGCCAGGGGCTGGAACCAGATGGTCTTGAATGTCCTTTCCAACCCTGGCCATTGTATGATTCAGAGTCTAACCTAAAATGTTCCCCAAAACAGCAGGGTGAGTTTGAGCCCTCTGCCCCTTTGCAGAGTTGAGCCCTGTGCTCTTTGAGGCAAAAGCCACTTCAATGGGAACAGCCTGAAAAGATGTGGAAAGCAAAAGGTTTAGAGGCAAAGAAGAGCCACTAAGTTTTCCTACTTTACAAAAAACATAAAGCACACATTAAAATTTGCAGTTAATAAACAGCATGAAAACTCTCCACCAAAACTGCTTTGGTAGAGCAAAAACTGCTCTACCTTTTCCTGTAGCCTTTCCTAAATACAAAAAATCAAAATTTAATGAAAACCTGAGGCTGCCAAGTTTCCAAACTTGAGCAAACAATACCAGGTCAAGAGAGCATCCGATCCCAAACACTCCTATTCCTCCTCTCCCTGAGAGGTCCTGTGTAACAAAAAACTCCTCTTTATTTAAAATAGCTCTCCTCCACCAGCACATCACTAAGGACTTTCATGAGATACCCTTACCAGCTCTGTGTTCACCACCAGCCACTGATGTCCCAGGGAGCCATGGCCTGTGCTGTGAGCTGCAGCAAGAAGTCAGTGCTGGAGCACTGAATGGAGCCTTTAAAACACTGTGGAGTGCAGCAGGAGATGGAGCCAGACTCCCTGATCCTGGAGTTCATTCCCTGAGAGTGCACAATACACTGTCTGTGCCATGAGCTGTGATGCCAATTCAATGATGCTAGACCTCTCCCAGCAGGAGGAAACGGGGACTCATCTTCAGGTGGTGTTTTGTGATGCACCTGGATCTCACCTCTATTTTTCTGCAGCGTGCTGGGAGCTAGGTTCTGAAAAAAATTCTTTAGAAAGTGGTCGATGTGAGACAGCAAAGCCAAGAAGGCAGGATTCTTGAATGCTGGGATTATGGGCCCCAGTGGGCAGAGCTCTGAACAAGAAAAATGCTGTAATGGCATCTTCACTACTGTTTCATATCAAACATTCCCCCCAGCTGATGTTGTTTTTCAATTTACTAATGTAGATGGTGGGGAAAAAACCCAGTTCTGAGTAAAACAGAAATCTCAGTCTCTCTTCACTCTCCCACATCCTCTATATTCCCTTTGGAACAAATTATATGGAAATATTCAAATACTCATTGTATTGATACTGGGATGTGAGAAGATACGTCAGAGAGGGCCTTTGCCAGGCACAAATCCCAAAAGACAGATGAGCAGCAAATGCTTACATGCTGCAGACAAACCCCTCTGATAATTTTTGCAGCGTGTTGCTGAATGCCTGATGGGGATACAATTCTGTTACTATGCTCACCCTCCCTGTTAACACATCCACACCAGTGCTGCACTCCATCGTGCACTGGGTGACCCAAAATTTCCAAGGACAGCAGGACTTGAAGGGACTAATGCCACTGATTCCCACAGCATCCAGCAGCTTTACTACCAACTACCCTCACAGTAATTTCCATTTTATTTACCAGACTCTTACTCACACGTCAAAGAGGCAACTTTCAAGGCTTTGCATGAATGATTTGGACACCCAGCAATCCATTTTAGTAGGTGCCTGGCATACTCTGTTGAAATTTGTTTTGTCAGAATATAGTTTTCTCTTCCCCACATACATTACAGCTGTTCTGAATGATCTCACTCGTGGGTATGTCTGTAACACATTCTCTGCTGCCAGGCTGAATAAATTGACCAGCTCTGTGATTGACTATTACCATCACCCAAATGTGAAGTTGCTGCATGGATCATGGTGCTGTGCTTTACTTGCTGTATATATTTTCCCTTCCAGGGCTGAAAACACAAAGGCTTGCAAACACACAGCTCTGTCTTTCACTGTCTGACTGCTATGTCAGGCTGAGGATTTTTAGTCGGCTCTTTGTTTTTAACAAACATTACTGATGAAAACTGAAATACCTTTGCAAAAATTTATTTTCAGTCAGATAGCCATTTTTCCTTGAATGTAGAGGTGGCCTGAGTAATAACAGTATAATAAAGAACCAAGGAGGGATCTAAATGCTAGACCTGCTACAGTGCATAAATCACCATTAAACTGTGCTGGTTCTGGGGAAATTTGTTTTAACATCACATTTCAGCACAGACATAATAAAAAAGGATATTTTTCCAGCACTGTTAGGTTGTGCAGGCTGAAGTGGGATTTGGGGTTTCATCCAGGAGACTTTGCTTTCCCCTTTGGGCTGTGGGATGAACAAGCAGCCACTCGTTTCTATCATGTGGGGTGGTCTTGCAATTATCACAAACCCCCTGACTTTGACTCTGGTGGGTCCCAGCGTACATCAGGTACAAACAATAGAAAGAGAATCCCTTAATGAACCCAAATCTAGGCTTAGGGCTGAGCTCTGAACTGATTATGGGCCCCAGGTGCAGGTATTCAGCCTGCAGCCACACAAGCCAGGCACAGGAGATAGGGTTACAGGACACTGACTCCAGCTTGCAGACACCCTTGTCTTTTCCCTTTGCCTCCTGAGATATCCCACAGAGAATGAGACCATGAGAGTTGTCTTTACTCCTTGCAGAATATTCTAATCAGATGTCAAAGTAGGAAGGAAAACTATTAAAATATTTTTAGCTAGATTCACATAAAATTTGGTTTTGCTCACTTAGGAGATTCTTAACTAAGACACCCTAGAACAGTTCTGGGGGTTTTTAAAGAATATTTCAACAACATAAACATTTGAAAAAATTGGATTTTTTAAAGCCAATTTGTCATTCTTCATGGAGGCCTAATGACATGAACAGTTCTTGTAAGCCTCTTGCATTGCAGTCTCCTAAGAAGCTGGAATATATTATCAATAACAAGCTTGTCTAGGTCTGGTAAGGAAAAAAAATGCATCAAAACAATACATCTGTATGTTCCTTTTTCAACATTATTTTCTGAAAAACAAACAGTTCAGGAAGTCAGGCAGTACAAACTAGAGAGACAGTTTTTGAATACTTTGAGAGCTTTTAGAGAAAGTAAAATTTCACCTCCAGACCTTCAGCTCGCATCCATTATTCTCCCAAATAACTAAGATATTACCTGAGTGAACCTCCATCATTTTAACTATCAGCAGCAGACAATCCATGTGCAGGACTGTCCAGTCTGTCACTTCAAACACATGCACTGTATTTTTACTGTCTTGCAGTGAAGTCCACCCCTGAAGTTAACGAGAATGACTTCTATTGACATTAATGCGGTTTTAAATCAAGCCCTGCTTCTTATCATCAGCTGCATATTAACTGTTTAATCCTTTAAGTGTCTGATTCTGCAAAGTGCCAGCAATCTCTAGAGAGGTGTGGGCCAGCTCGTAGCTTGTCTCTTTATTCTTTAACAACTGCATCACATACAAAAGTATGTCTTACAAGAAATAACAGATTAATAACAGAACTCATGTGCCTTATCAGTCTCCCAAGCTTTTATGTTCCAAGAAACACTCAGCTAAACCCAGTGGGTTTAATACTGAAGGCTTTAAACAAGCCCAACTCCTTTTCAAATCCACGGCTAAGCAGCACCCAGCCCACAGTGAACAGATCATGAATTAAAGATTATTCTTCAGGAAAGCAACAGATGAGTCAACTTTCCTGGTAATTTAGGGTGTTCCTTCAGAGAAGGCTGCTGTCAAGTATGGAAATGACACTGAACGGGAAAATGGCTTCCAGAGAACTCTCAGGAAATTTCTGTTGAAAATCCTCAGCAGATTGCACCAAAGCCAACATCTACCTACAGCTAGAAAAGGGCTCATCTCTGCACAGAAATCCAGCAAGACTCTTTTTCCAGATTTCATTGAGCAGAGCTACAACACGGCTCTGCTGGAAGAGGGAAAAGCCAAGGCCAGCCCTGGTGGGTACTCAGCCTTGTTACTGTGGTGCAGTCCCTGTGGCCAGATTTACAGGGGACATGGCAAGGGACAGGTTAAAGACAAGCTGGCTCCCACTCAGCTTCAGGGAGTCCTTCAGACCAGCTGGACAGGTGTGTCACTTCCATCATTAGTACAGCTTCAGCCATCATTAGTACAGAAAATATTAAGACAGCTTTGAATCTACCAAAATCATTACTGTTTGCCATACAGATTCATAAAAAAGCCATCAGCTGCTCTCTCTCAGCTTTTAAGGGATCATCTTTACAAAATTCAGAATGCCAAAGAGTGCTGCCAACAAAGAGCTGCAGTCAGGCTGCCCTCTCTGAGGGTTAACAGAAAGAGACCCTACCCAGATCCCCATTACACTGAGAAATGCAGGTGTTGGCCCAAGTTTTTACCAGTCTCCTTACCAGGAGCTACAGGTTCTATAATAGCTCTTTACTTTTAAATTCATTTCTTTTTTTGCCTCAAAAGGGTGAGGTGAGCATGGCCCTGGGGACAGACAGCACCTACAGCTCTGCACGGCAAAGCCACAGGCACCAGGCTCTGCTTCTGCCTCCACAGAACAAGAGGTGCTACATTCTCCTCCACTGCCACATGTGGCACTTGTTGCCAGCCACTCTAATTATGTTCCCAGACATAGAAAACCACTAACAGATTTGTTAAGAAGTTAGCAGGGATATTCACACTGTAATTTAATAGAAAGATAACTACTGCATTTTCTCACTGCACGGAGCACACCTTGGCTTTCTGCACCACGTATCTGCTAAGCTACCTTCAAATAAATTTCATTTATTATGCCTTCATACAAATCCCATTACTTGCTCAACAAACAGTTTTGTTTTCCTGTCTGGGCAACCCTCCAAACACGGGCTGCTGTGTATGCTTTTGCAATTACTGATACACTGTATAAGAAACTATGGCATGTTTCTGACAGACTAATTAAAGGCGAAGAACAGCCTTCCCGAGACCTTGATTCAATTGTTATTCTCTCCTTGGCTTCCCCTGCCATCTCCACCAAGCCATGTAATCTCTCTACACTTCATTTCCTCACCTGTGAAGCAGGGATGGGAAGCTCTTATCAGCCTTGCCTGCTTATGAGATGAGATCTTCACACCAGGGGCCACGTTCCCAACTAACATCTGCAATATCTGTGTGGTTGAACCCAGACACGGGCAAGCCTTCCAAGTTTTGGTCCCTAAATGGAATCCCCCTGGCTGTCTGTCGCCCTGATTTTTCAGTTTTCCTGATGCACTTTATAGCTTGATGTTCTTCATAGTTCGTAGCTCTTTCTCACACACGGGTGTTATAATTAGAAGCATGTTTGTATTAAGATTAGGTTGTTTCCACACTTTCTCTTGGAGTAAAAAACAACTGATGGGCAGTTGTCTTGACCAACGGGATGGGAGAGGTGTCAACTTTCTCCTCCAATCCCTGGTCTGTGTAAAAATACTATAAATATAGAGTCAGATGTGGTAATAGTTTTTTGCCTTCTCACCAGAAAGTGTCCATGTGTGTCATTAACGTGTCCAACAGCAGCAGCTGCCAGGCCCCAGGGGCTGCTGCCACTCCCCGTGCCCAGGAGGGCAGCAGCAGCCCCAAAATGAGTGCAAACTTCAGCTTGGGAGGCTCCTAAACAAGTGTTTAAATGCATGACTAGAAACCTAAAAACAACCTCTTCTTCGAGTCTGTGTTTTAGACTAAATCATAAATTCTCTAAGCTCAGCTGTCATCTGGTTTCCTTGCACAGTAGCACTGAGAGGCAATAACTGTTATCCTCACTGGGAGACCCAGGAGGGAAAAGAGGAGGGGTTTTAAAACCTCATTACAGAAATTCCTCTGGGCTTTGAAATATCTTTGTGAAAATTAGAAGGAAACAGCTGTCATTTGAAAGCAAACGTCACGTGGACTTGCATTAAATATTTCATGCAAATATAAAGTTTGGAGGAACAGTTAAGGGTTGAAATATCAAAGCTGCCCCAACATCACTTGTCTCAATCTACCAGAGTTTCATTGCTGATCCATTAGAGCAACACAGCTTTTCTTGACTAAGCACAATTATTTACCCAATTTGAACCTTTTAAACCCTATTGTACATGCATAATATTAACAATAATAATAATTATTACAATTTGGTGCACAGATAATGCTATTCAATTTCAGAGCTAGAAGAAAGAACTTATCTTAGAAGCAGCGGGAGATGGGCAAATATTAACAAAAGCAGGGGTGAAATTCTGTATCAAGTGTCATGTGGAGAACATTCAGTACTGTTATGTCTATTTAATCAGCTGAGTATATGACCTTTTGATCTTAATACTTTTATCATCCATCTGAATAAGCTCTCGGTGTTTGCCTAATATAATTGTCTTTATTTTACATGGATTGATTGTGCTAAGGAAGGGTTAATGCATACAGGCTATGCTGGGAAGTCTAATATTCTCTATTCTCAGGTGTAGAGGAGATGAAGATTGCTGTTGATATAGAGTAGAAATGGAAATAGGATGAGGCAAAAGAGAACAGTGACATTATACAGGCTAAATGCTGTCTAGAGATCTGTATGTTCATCTCAGCTTTATTAAGAGGTAGACTAAGTGAAATCCCACAAAGTGGGATCCTAACTTAAAAGGATGAATTTTTCTGAAATAGATTAAGACAAACACCTAAAAAAAAAAAAATCCCAACACAGTATCAGTATTTTTTATCAATTTTTTAACAATGTGGCAAATGTAACTGTGTAGTGTGCTTATCTGGACAGCACAAAGACCAAACAAATTACAGACTGTGTGGAGAGCACATTTGGAAGAGCTTCAGCAGCTCCTAATAAGCCAAAGGGGAAGCACATTCAGTAATGGGGTTTGCAAACAGGATATCCATAATCCTGACAAATGGGGAATCGGGAGTCCCCTGGAGCAGCTCAGGGACCGTGGCTGTGGCAGGTAAAGCACTGCAGCCATAATGAGCTGCTGCTGCACTGAGCCTTGCCTAAGAAGATGTCTTTTTTTTTTTTTTTTTCCCCTCAAGCTGTCTTTTTCTCCTCCTACACTTCAAGCCTGAATAATACCAACTTACTCTGCCCATCTTCAACCCGGTGCAGCCTCCCTGTGTTCAGCCACAGCCTGAGTGAGGAGCCTTCAGCTCCAGCATCCCCTCCATGCAACCTGCCAGCTCCAGAGCTACTCCTGGGCTAACAACTGAAAACATCACCATCTTCCAGATAAATCCACTCTCAAAAGACATTTCTGTATACTTTCCTAGAAAGCTTTTTTCCCTTACCAATCTAAACAAAGCAGGAAAATATGGCAGGTGGTAAATGGCATGAAAAGGGAGCATGGAATGAGTGGCTGTGCCACCCCAGCCTGGCAGACAGGGCTCCATCCCCTCTTTGCTGTTGGAACTGCTGGAGGCATTAACAAGGTGAACAGGACACAAATACAGTAGCAGGAAATTTACTTTGTAGTCAAAGTTTTCCACCTCCTTAAACATCCATGCTGCTGTGTGCTGATGACAGATAATACAATATCAAACCCTGCAGGTGTCCCCAACACGGTCTATATTTAATGTCCTCTTTCTGGAGAACTGCCTTTAATACCTATCTCTGGACAAATCCACATTAGTCTAATTTCTACAGAAGCAGAAAACACAAGAGGTCAAATTCTGCTTTCCCAGAAATACTTCCTCTGACTTTAGGAAGTCTACAGAGCCCATGCAAAGGAGGACTAGCTCTGTTTCCATTAAAATATAAACTCAGTGTTCTAAAGAGAAATAATGTGTACGTACAATAGGAAGAATTATATCCCTCCAGGCACTGTCTGCTTTTGCTGTAAAAATCTACTACCTTTGGAGCTTCTAGTACCAGTCATGTTATTCCACCTGCACGCTTTTCTTAGTAACAGATTTATGTAAAGCTGATGATTTGAAAGGAGGACTCCAGTGAACAAGTACAATTTACATGAAGGTCTGTCATTAAATGTTATTGCTGTTTCCTTCAGAACACCGTATAGGTTACAAATACATTCTGCTTCAGCTGTTACGCTGACAAATGAATTTTCCTTTTACACAAAGAACTGCTCAGGAGATAGCAAAGCATGATGTGCAGCTTCTGCACTCAAACTGCTCCAGGAGCTGCTCCCTGCTGGCAAACACTGCAGTCTTCAGGCAGAGGGTACCAGCTGAGCCCTCTGGCAAATTTAGCAGGATTTTGACCTCAACAGCCCCATTCTTCCACCTCTTTGTACACAAAACCCTGCTGACCCAGTAGTACCAAGTGCTCTGCTGCACTGACAGAGGAAAGAGCAAGAGGCAGAGGAGAGACAGAAGATTCTGTGACACTGTAATTTCTAGGGTGGAAGCAGCAGACTTACCTGTAGCTACCACTGTAACTTTTTCGTATTATGAAAGGTGAGTAGGAAGAAGGTGAAAAAGCTGAAACACAATAGCTGTAAGGAAACGTGCTGATAAGAAAATGATTGGTATTTCTGGGGAAGATTACTGACATTTTCACCATGCCTATTTTGTCAGTCTTGAAAAGGCCTAGCATGTAGCAGGTATTTAATGAATCATGCAACACATCACCTTGTGAACTGAATGCAATCAAGACCAGGCAAATGGGGATAGATTTCAATGAACGTGTCATCAGTAACACCTTCCTTGATGAAAACATGCGTAGGTTTGTGCATCAAAACCATCCCACTAAAGGACACTGTGCAAAGGCTGATGAAGAAAATCAAATGTGAGGGAGAAGTGAAAGTCCCTTAAAGATGAAGTTGAAAATTAAACCTTTATACTGCCAAAACTGTGAGCTCCTCTCTAAGCAATGATCCTCCTTTGCAAACAACACTTTGCAGTGTTTAATACTGTGACCACTTCAAATCCTGCCAACTCTGAGCCTGCTCAGTGCTACAGAAACTTACCCACTTTGCTGGGGATATTTTCTCCTTCTTAGCTGCAATCTTAAAACTTTGGCATTGCCTCATAAGTCTGGAAAGCTTGTTAGATAAGACATAACTTCATTAGGAAGGTTGCTAGCATACTGATCAAATCAGGAGACCGGAGGCAAATTCAGATGAAGGTTTCCATGAATTTAAGGATACTCAGTTGGCCTAATTTGTTCATTCTCTCTTAAGTAAGACTTCATTTATTTCAGTCTCTTAGATCAAAACCTTTCTTCTCTATGTGTTACAAACACCTCTTGCTTTATTTATAACACTACATTAATAGCAAACACCCAGAGCTGTTTAAACACATCTGCAAAAATATGCAAATTATTTCCCAGTGCAGAATGAGATATTTTCAACCCAACCAGATATTTTATTTCCCCAGCACAGAACTGGAACAATTCTGGTCACGTGCAAAGGAAATCAAAACAGTCAGAAAAATGAAGTGTCATTTCACCCCAAAGGGCAGTGAGCAATATGTGGGACAATGGGTGGCACTGTCTCACACTCACTGCTCAGCTATCAGGCTGTAGCCTGTTTGGTATAATTCCATACAAATAATCAACATTTATTCAAGTAGAAATTAGATCTAAAATGCCTTATTCCAAAAGCTAGGTGCTGGAGAGAGACTTTTGAGAAGGGCATGGAGTGATTGGGCAAGGGGAGAATGGTTTAAACTGAAAGAGGGTTGATTTAGACTAAGAATTTTTTTACAATGAGGGTGGTGAAACAGTGGAACAAGTTGCCCAGAGAGGCTGTAGAGGCCTCATCTCTGGAAGTGTTCATGGCCAGATTTACTTTGAGCAACGTGACCTAGGTGAAGATGTCCCTGCCCATGGCAGGGGAGCTGGACTAGATGACTTTTCAAAGTCCTTTCCAACCCAAACTATTGCATGATTCTAAGTCACAGACCTGACATTATGTCCTTCAGGATGAGAAGCATTAGCTACAATCACCAAGCTAATGAGTAAGGGAAAGCCACCAGCAATTCTCCTGCCAGTGCTGTGAATCCAACCCTGAAAAACAAGAGCTGCTGGTAGATGCACCTGGTCTGGTGGAAGGTGTCCCTGCCTGTGGCAGGAGGTTGAAACTAGGTGATCTTTAAGGTCCCTTCCAGCCCAAACCAATCTTTGATTCTGTGAAGGTTCGGTGTCTGCCTTCAGTACATTGGAGTAATGACCTTAAAAAATTAAAGCTCAGTGCTCTGAGGGCAGCACAGAGCACACTTGCACACTGGGCAAAACACTGAACCAGGAATAAAAGTGCCCACACTTTTATTTAAAAGTGAGAGGATGCTGATTCATTGATGCTCACACAGTACTAGAGATCCTCTGACTGAAGGCTGTACAGAAGCATAGAGAATTATTAACTACAGAGACACTAACTGTGAATTTATGAATAATGAAGAGAGCAGAGGAAGAACAACCACACAGTTCAGTTTCCCTAATCACTGCCTCTCCAACATTCACCCACACTGTCAAGATTGGCAGCTGGCAACTGCAGCTAATATCTTATGTAAAAAGGACAGAGATTCAGTAATGCAGCATTCCCCATGCAAGCCTTAATTTGGCAATTTTTTCAAGCTCACTCTTGGAGTTCACACACTTGACTATGAACTCTGCTGAATGAAGGTCTGAGCACCCAGCAGTGCACAAAGCCAGGGCAACACAGAAGGCAGCAGAGCCCAGGAACTATGGTGAGGGGGGCAATAATCCCTAAAACACTACTGAGAGCCTCACTCTATACAGCTTGAAGAGCAAACAGCACCCTGGTGATGCCCAGCTCTTTGATGCACTGAAAAATACATTCAAGTGTCCTCTGCGTTGCTAGAAGGTTAGAAGGGTGTCACCCTTGTTTTTCAAGTTTTCTGATGCACTTTCTAACTTGATGTTTTTCATAGTTCTTAGTTCTTTCTCACACACGGGTGTTGTTATCAGAAGAATGTTTTTGTTACAATGAGGGTGTTTGCATCCTTTCTCTTGGTGTGAAGAACAAGTGATGGACAGTTGTCCTAACCAACGAAATGGGAGAAGTGTCAGCCTTCTTCTCCAATCCCTCATCTGTGTAGAAATACTATAAATTTAGAGTCAGATATTTTAATAAATAAGTTTTAACCTTCTCACGAGAAAGTGTGTCCGTGTGTGTCCTTGCATGTCCCACAGTGACAGAAGGGCTTTCACTGTTAGTTTTTATTTGAGCCCTCCTTCCATGACAATATTTATCTGTTGCATGCACCTAACCAGCTCCTGACATGTCACCAAAGCTCCTGAACTGGGAATGTGAGCACAGGGTTTTTAAACAGAAGTAGTAGAGAGGTGTCTCACAAGCAGTCAACTCACCAAAAAAGGGTCAAAAGAGAGAGTTCAGGAAGCAGACAGGAACAACACCTGGTAAATGCAATTCTATCTTATATAAGACTGAAAATTACTGCACTGAAAATTTTTACACAAGTACCAGAGGTTCCTTACCATTTGTGAGGGAGACAGAACTATAAACTTTACTTATTATCATAGTGGCAATAATAGACTCCTTTTAGTTTTATTAATCCATTCTTAATCCCGTGTTTACAGGTAGGAATCTCATCTCTGTTCCATTTTAAACTGATTTAGAATATATGATTCACTGCACAGTGCTCAAATGTAGAGGTATAGCTTAGAAGTCATTACTTACAGGAGCAGCTCCCAATGATAAAACAACTATTGTACTGCTGTGACATGGGTTGACAGCATAATGCAATTTTTAGGACTTCCATTTTGGGTTTGCTAGGATGTCTGCAATAACAAGGAAAAACAACCAAGCGAGAGAAATGGTATTCAGCCAGTGCTTTTCAAGGCTTTTATCAAAAGATACAGAATTATCTATGAAGGACATGTTTTCCATATGAGCTTAGATATTAATGTATATGGCTATCTGCAGAGATCACTGCTGATCAGATCACAGTGTCTCAACTGGTAGAAGCATTAAATATTCCAAATTCAAGGAAATCCTGTGTTGTTCTGGGTTTAGCCTTGAACTGGCAGTAAATGTTCAATTTTTTAATGGTGATCATTGTATATCAACCCAAATAATAAAACCACCACAAGGCTTTTACAGAAGCTAAAAATGACAATTTTCTTCCTTTGAAACATGCCTTAGTTCTGAAAAGTATTCATGCAAATACAGCAGCACTCTACTTCACAAACCTGCTTATTTATACACAATGCCAAGTGATTAAAAACACAGCCTGAGCTCCAACATCTGACTTCCTGCAGGATTTTACTGTTCACAACCCTCCAGAACCAGTCCTGATAAAAAAAGCACCCAGCTTACACCTGATTTCCCCCTTTCCACCAACAAACAATCCTGTTGAGAGTATTTCAGACTCAGACAATTGCTGGCACACCAAAGACAAGGAGTTGAGCCAAGCTACTGCACTCCACCTCTGAGACACTGGCAACGAGGGCAAAAATAGACCAAGCTGGAAATTTCAGAGCCTGCACCAGCCACCCTGTGGATTTTATTTGGGCCATTGAAACTTTTTTTTTCTCATTACATTTTGGAGGTGGAAAGGGGGGGTGGAAGAAAAGGAAGAGAAAAATTTTTCCAGTTTTCAGAACCCAAATGGAGCTTCAAAACAAGAAACTCAAGAAGCTCTTCCCAGCATCAGCTGAGAGCACAGGACCTGCATGTTTAACATTTTGGTGGAACAGCTATTTTATGTCAGAATTGCACTTTGAAATTCTCCACAGCATTTGAAGCATTTGCAGCAGAACTAGAAAACACAACTTCACCCCTGTCCTGCACCACAGCTTCAAAAAGGAGCACACAGGGGAAGCATAGGCTCCTCTCACCACTTCCAGAGCATCCCAAAAATCATTTCATTCAGGGCCCTCTTACATTATCAGTGGCTTGGCTACATGAACACAGTGAGTGATATCAACACCACCAAAAGATGGGGCTGAACAAAGATGAATGCTCTCTATCAAATTTAAGATGTGCAGATCTTAAATGGGTTTTTAATGACAAAGTCATCTCAGTCTTAAGGTCAAAAATCAAGATCTCATGGAAATCCCTGCAGCTCTTAAGATCTGAAGAAGTAAAATTGATACAGAGATGAAGCAGGATTGTGCTATACAAAGGACCCTGTGAGATGCTCTGGTAAATCCTTCAGTGCTGAGTGGCTGCTAGATGAGGGCAAGGACACAGAAAGCAAATCAAGACCCAGCCAGATGATTCAGTCTGGTTAAAGGATTGAAAACAAGAAAAACACATTAGCATTTCCTCACCAACCCTGACCCCCCAAAGCCTGCAGAGGCCAGGGGTACTGCCCACAGCCAGGGTACTGGGAGCCACTGAGGAACAAAAGCAAAACCAGGAGACTTTCTAAAACACAAAGAGAAGAATTTAAACATTGCTTGATGGAATGATGCACTGTTCTGTGTAATTGCTTGTTTGAGAAAGAGCAGGCAGTTACAGCTCACATTTTTAGCCTTGAATTATTGCCAAACTGAGTTATTTTGTGAGGTAGAACTGAATCAGCAGTTCACTTACAAAAAACTAAGCCCTGAAGAATGTGAAACAGTGAAATATTTCTGCCCATTAAAGAGGCTATTGGTGCTGATAGTCAGCACACAGACACAGCTCAGAAAGGTGGAATATTTATGTGTCCAAATCACTTTTCTTGAGATTCATCTGATATGCAAATTGGTTATTGCTTGATAGCATCTCTTAAATTTACTTCTACAGATTTAAAGGCATGTCCTAATCACTGCTGTCCACCACAGGGCCACAGTGCTCATACAACAGCACCTGACTGGGGCTCTGCATCATCTCATGAACCTTACCCTAAAACCAGGCAGTAAAGACAAAGGGTAGTTTTGCACCAGATAAATTAAAACTTAGGAGTCATTCAGTGGTGCATAGAAACAAACACGGTGGTTGTATTTGCCATGGACACATGTTCTGATCCTCCAGACACAGCATTGCCTCAGTCACAGATTACTGCAAGCTGATGGCTGGATACAGCCCTCGCTGTGTGCCTGTCCCCAGGGAACAGCAACAGACACTGCAACATCTCTGATTTGTGCTTAAATCCACATCTGACAATTCCTCAGCCTTCAGAAAATAGAAAATTTGTGTCCACACATACAAGTAAATTACTTTTGGAACACGCAGAATAAAATAATTTGGGACACTTAACACGGATAATAGCAGCAGGAGTAATTTACTTCTCAAATAAAAATTGTGCATATTTCCCTCTACAGTGCAAATTCATTTCCCACTAGATATTAGCCTGAGTTGGAATATGTGCAAATTTTAGTTCCAAGACAACTACATGTTTTGGAGCTGATATTTCACAATTCATCAAAAGCAGAGACCAAAGCTTTTGAAGCTTTAAAAGGCAGCGTCTCATTTTTCCAAAGAGAATTACAACATCCCTTTCTAACTTTCAGAGATACTGAACCATCAAATTTCACTTTCAATTTTGTCACAGTTGAGAAAAAGCTGTGCAAAGTAATTTGTAAGAGTTTCTAAAATTTATTTTAATTTCTTCCCTGTCTCCTTGACAGCCTCTGTGACTAGTGGAGAGTAGTTTTAGAAGTGGAACATTACTGATGTAAGTCGAGAACGATGCAAATTTGAGAGTAATCTTAAATCCATGCTAAGAAGCCTTTATATCACACCTCAACTGTGCACCTCTTTCTCTATCTCTTAAATGCTTGGCATCCTGGGAAGGATACATCTTCACATGCTGTTATTACATTTAAAAATCAGAGTCCATGAGTTTAGAACAGCAATAATGAAGAAAAAAAACCAAACAAACCACACATAAAAAGGAAAAAGTGTAAAGTAGCAGAAGCCTGTTATCCTAGGGAAAAATTTATGAGCATAAGGAAGATCCAAGATATTTATACTTGCAGTTCTTCCATGCTGACTGTCAGGACCCCAGCTCCATCCAGCCCTGGAGTGAACGCTGTGTCAGAGAAGGGAGCCCTGCAGGGTCCTGGACAATTCCCTGCCCTCTCCCACCTCTGTCCCCAGTGCTCCCAGTCTGGTTGTGCTCCAAAGGTCACAGCTGAACAGGATCAGATGCATATCCCAGAATGGAACACGCTGCATTGGAATAATGCAGTTGCTATTGTGGAAATTCCTTTCCAGTGCTATATTTAATAGCCAGTATTAAACATGCTTATGGATATTTCCATTTCCAGCACAGTTATTACTGTTCAATTGCCATTAATGTAAATGGCCAGTGCTGGTTAATGCCAAGTCATGTGATGAAATTATTTCCTTTCCCATCTGGGTTCCTGTAGTCTTAAATAAATAAAAAAAAAAAGACACCAGTGAGATCAGAGCTGAAACATTCATCCTGATCCCTACCAACAACACACAATTTTGGAAGAAATCTCTGTTTCTAGGATAAAGTACATCACAGGCATTATCCTCTCTATCCTACCTAATGCATAGTGGATAATACTACAGTTAAAAATATTAATGAAAAATGACTAATGGTAACTAAATGATTCACTTAACTTGGCTCCCTCTGTAATGTATTCTTCATATGACAGGCATTTATTAGCTCTCACTGATGACTCCACAGACACCCTGCTATGCACAGAGTGCCTGTCTACACATTAAAACTTAATGCACAGAGCAAGAATTATTGATGTTAGCTCTGCTCTAAAAGGGCATATCAGCAGGACTTTTTTTTTTTCCCCTGCCATGGCTTTATTTTCCTTAGCTACTGAATAATCATGGATTTTTAAATTTTACTAGATGCTAGTGTTCAAAAAACCTCTTAATTTCACCACAACCTTATTTTTCCCCCAACTTCTGGCTTTTGTATGATTATTTTTATTTTATATTAAAATATGCACACGTGTGATATTTCAAGACTAAATAAAACCAGCTTGGGAATCCTAGTGCTTGCACATTGTGTGCTCTCTGTATGCCCAGGGAAGCAGAGAGTCTTCATGGACCTCATGTTTTCCTTGGGATTTCAGCACTTGCAGGAACAGTCAAAGGCTGATAATTAATGGAGCCAAACACTGCATGAAGTTGAATCCTGCCTTGAACACAGAACACGCAGGTGTCTTCACTTAATTGAAGGAATTTATGGGCTCTGACTGAGCAGGAGCTGAGTGCTTTGATTCTGCACTGATCTGACCAAGCATCTCACACGCCACCAAACTCAGCTTGGACAAGCCTTCTCCACCCTGAATCCCAGGCTTAGCTTTTAACATTGCTGGGTGCCCACCAAAATTTGTGTTAAGGAATGGTTTAAATGCCTTCTAATGTCCCTGAGTGAAATTTTCAAGTGCCTACATCCTAGGCACTTGGGAATCCCAGAAAACCCGTGGTATCTCAGTCTTTTGGGAAAACCAACACCAAGAGACTGCCTGTAATTATCTTAAAACAAATAAATGTTCCCTTTCTTCCTGAGCTAAATAGATCTCAGGCATGACACACAGCTTTTTAAAGGTGCCTGGCCATTGCTGAAGGAGACCCTCTGGTCCCCAGGGACTGTGCAGCTCCCTTTGGTGCAGCACAGAGGGATTCCAAAGTGCCAGCACACCCAGGGTCAGGATGGAGCCCTGCAGAGCCTGGGGGAGGTGGGTGCTTGTGGGAACACAGGATTCGCCTCTGGAGATCCTGAAGGTTCAGAGACCTGGGCAGGGGTCTCAGAGACCCTGGCACACAGACCAAAACACCTGTGGTTTTGATTTTAGCCCGTGGGAACAATTGCCAACCTTGAAAGAAGAATTCCAAGTCACAGGAGTTTGAATAGAGCATTAGTGAGTTTGTCACAGGGTGTAAAAGTAGTTTTTGAGTTTGGTACAGGGGGGTGAGAGAATTCTAAGATGGAGGAACCTCGTGGTTTTTAGGTTTCTTCCTTCTTCTTCTTCCATCTCCATCTTCTTGGTGATGGGGACATGAATGATTGGTTTAGGGTAAAATGTGTCTGATGTGGAAAATAGGTATTGGAAATAATTAGTAAATAATGTGTACGTAGCTTATAGTATAAAAGATAAGCACCACCTCTGAGGGTGGGAGAAGGCCTTCGACTGTCTTGCTGGAAGGAGCTCGGCAGGGCACAGAAAGAATGTTTTAGATAAGAGAAAATAAACAACATTGAACACGAGACCTGAGGAGTTTCTGCTTCTTTCGCCCGTCTCTCGCTGAGGTAAAAAGACTGTACATTGTGGGAATTTCTGCAATATAGCAGAGACAGAGACAGTTCCGACAGGTGCTCACCATTTCCCTTCATACCTTACACAGCTGGGACCACAGAACAGCACCTCCTGCAGCTGGACAGACCCTGCCTGGAAAGATGTGCTTGGAATCCACCCAAAAGCAAACCTCAGCCAGACACATCTGGATAGTGCTGCTGCCTTGCAAGGATCTACAAGAAGGCACCAAGTGTGGCTGCTTCAGGCCAACCCTCCCCTGCCCTGAGCCTGCTGCAAGCCTCATGCCAGGGGGAAAAGAGCAGAGTGGATGCAGCATGATGCTGTTTGGATTTGGCAGGCCAAGGCACCTGACCTCCAGTCCTTCCCCACTCAAGGAACACCATAAAGCCTCCACATCAACTGGAAAAAAAACAAAAAACAAGCCTCCAAGTCGAGTAGTTGAAATGCTCTGTCTGTTTCTTTTCCTCCGAGTGGAGACAGAAAAGGAAGCTCTTTCTGAAGTGCTGGAGTGCCTGTCCCCAACACTCAGCCACCAGAAAGCTGGGTGAATCACACCCTCTTCTAATTGCAGTAACCAGGCTGGAAACAGACTTCAGCCTAAGACACACGAGTTTTTACCCTAAGCCTAAATATAATTCCCATTAACACTCTGTGCTACACTACCCTAATAGAAATGGCAGCTTGGACCAGATTTAGTAAGGGCCTGTAATCTTTCCAATATGTTCCAACAAAAGAGAGGTCAATAGGCTATTTACCATAATCTATTTTTGGGTTTCATGAAACTATAAGAATAAGAAATAAATCAAGCTTGGCCTTTATGATCAGGAAAGAATGGCTTTCTGTGCATTTTTCTTTTAAAAATAGCTGAATGTGGAGGGAAATGGAATGATTTGTTAAATGGATATGTTTGATAAGGGAATATTAATGCATTTTCCAACAATAAAAGTGAAGAATGCTGTTCCAGATAGAGATTCCTTTTCATTTTTACTGCACAGACAGTGCTTGATTACAGTTTAGGGAAATGAACTGAAAGAACAGATGTACTATTTTTTTGATAGGCAGTCAGAAGGGTATTTTATGGAATCTGAGAAGAGTTGGAAGGCAAATGATTCAAAGGATAATTGAAGAACGATATTTGAACAGGTTACATTTGTGCCCTCGGGCATTAAACGTAGGAGACTTTTAAAATTCTCAACATGGGAATTCACACGGCTGAAAAGCAAATGAACACAAGGAATAATTTTGTTTCAGAGACATGCAGTAACTGCTGGTTAGCAAGAAAGGAATTTTCCACAATACTGGGAAATAGCAACATTTTATCTGAAGTTATTTGCAACGAGCCAGATGTTATCCAGCTTAATATTCATCAACATTTGCTATGTTATACTATCATATTTTCAGCAATTTCAGAACGGAGATCAAAACCATTTCAGGGTGACACAAGCAATAGCAAGAATGTGCAGAAACAGCTCCAGGTGCAGGGTTCTGGCTCTCTGGTGTTGGGACTCAGATGCAGAGGTCCTCTGCAGCCTGCTGGGACACAGATCACAGCTGGCCCTTGTCCCTGGGGGCAGCTCAATGTCCCCCCTCCACACCAGATCAGATCCACACAAAGCACCAGCACCTCTGTCCCCTGCTCCTGCTGCAAGGGACTGCCTGGTCAGGGCATAAGGGATACTCAAGGTAGGGACAGCACTTTGAGATACATCTTTGGTGGCAATTTTAGTATTAGATTTCAGGAAAAAAAGGACCTTTCTAGGGGTTTCAGCCCTCACTAATGTGTGCCCTGAACAGGGCAGTCTCTTTAAAGCCCCTGCAGGTCTGACACTCCCATACCCTGCTTAAAAACAGAGCCCACATTAATCCTTTTCAATAAAAACCAGATATATCAATTAGTGAATTTCAGTGGAGCACACACCCTACATCCACACCATTGGCACATCAGTGCATCGTGATTAATGTTGTGCATTTCATGCCAATTGAATTCCTAATGATTAGCCACTTAATTCTGAGCTGAAACAATTACTCTCCCCATTGAGAAATACTTGTTTCAGCTCAAAGCTGGGCAGCTGGAGTACAGAAAAGCCATCTACAGCCAGCCATGCAAGTGCATCTTGTGGAATCAAAATTCAGATTTACAAATGTGTATTTTGTATGCACAATGAAGCACTGGGCATACAAAACCATCCCTTTTCAAGACTGGTACAAAATCTGTTGGCAGGACTGAGCACATCCCTAATTCATAGACTTCAGCAGCAGCTGGGGCATGCACACACTCATGTTCATATTTGTGCATGAGAAAGCAGTTTGCCCTTGGTCCACAAAGGCCTCCACACAAGCACTGGCTCTCCCTGAAGTCATTCAGATGAACATTTCAGACTCAGTATACACTGGTGGAGGCTGCAGTGACAAAGATACATGTCAGAAAAAAAAAATCAAAAGAGAACATCTTAGATAATTATGGAGAGGAGCAAATACTTGGCATGTCTTCAAGTAAAGGAGGAATTTAAGAGGTACACCACATGGCAGCTGTGCAGTTTTGGTCGATGCACAATTTAACTTGTAACCAGTAATTATACATGTCATTTTTTTATGATCAAAACACCATGCAGACAGTAATTACACCACCAATGTGCCCCTGAGAAGCAGATAAACAGGCAGAACTGCTACAGGCATTACACGTGTATCAGAGACACAAGGATCTGATGACAAAAAGCACTGATGGCAGAACTAGGATTGGGATGCACGGGGTGCTGGTGGTGCACACCAGCTCAGGCACTGCAGGAACAAGAACTGTGCCTTGCCAGGCTGCTGCTGCAGTGACTTTGCTGTGGTGCTGATCTCTGTAGCATCATGTAGAGGGTGATTCAAGGGAAGCATTAGTGCCACACTCGGAGGCACGGGCTGCAGCACGCAGGGCTGAGCAGACGGGAGTTCTCCAGGAACAGTTGCTCAGTATTTATACCACAATCAGAGCTGCTAACAATGTGAGAGGAGCATTTCCCTAAGTCTCTGAAACTAAGGGACTGTCCCTAAGGCAAACTAAGCCATGGGGGAATCTTTCTCCTGATACAATGGGCTGCTCTGACATCTGCCAAAGGATCTCTGCTGACTTCCAAAATACATCAGGCCATTTCATCACCTACACACTGACCCAGCACACAGTACAGTAGTTAGATTTCTTACTCCATGTGCACTTGTAGCTTTGCAGTGAAATGCACTCTAGCACTTGGCTGTGTAAGGGACCCAAGGCTGATGTGTGTGACAGTGAGGATTCACAAGGGACTGAGCTATTCCAGATCACTGCGGTGCCCAGGAAATGTTACTTGGAGGAAAGTAAAAAACTGCTTCTCAGAGCTAATTTTGCAAAATAAAGCAACAGTAGCTGATAAGTGTAATAGCTACATAACTCTCAATTTCTAAATCAATGCACTTTCAGTGTCTGCAACCTGCCTTTAGTTTTACCCTTGCCTGGCCTCTGCAATTACCCTCCATGCCCCATTTCTCCAAGACAGAACCCATGGGAAGAAACCAAAGTCCCATATAAGTATGTTTTCTAAAGATATACACACTGGCCAAGCCCAGTTGCATTCAGACTACTTTCCAATCCCCTGTTCTTATTCCTCAGGCTTGATTTTCCAACATGCTTTTAACAGAGCAAAAGAAATCACAGCAGCAACCATCTGGTGGGTGACCCAGGTTCGTGACCACTCACAGTTCTGTGACAGATCAACTGGAAACCCACACCAACATCCACACACCCTGCACAAAGCCAGAATCATTGCAATGTACAGCTTCCAAAGACAGGAGCAGGCTTAGCAGGGAAGGAAGCTTATTTTGGTTATTTTTGGATGCGGATAACAGGTTGAATACACGGATTTTTGTCATCTTGGTACTTCCATAAGAACGGCTTGTTAGTGACACGACAGATCTTGAACCCACAGGACTGCAGGAGAGCCTTTAATAACAGATGACAGTACTTTGCCAGTGGTGGGATAAAGAGATTCAGTGTCTTAACAGATGATACCTTCTGTCTTACTTCTTTAGCCACATATTTAATTACATTGATAATGTCATGAGAAGCAAAAATCAATTATTCATTAAACCTGCCTAAGAAATCATTCTTTTATCCCACGTATTTTGTTTCAAGATCATTTACACTTGGGTAAAAAGGCAGTTTTCTCTCTTCAGTGTCAATATTTTATATAGTAACTCACTTAACAGCCCAAGTGAAAACTGAAGTGGGCCTCTCAAAGAGGACAGCACACGATACTCTGTGCAAGGCACGAAGGTGGTGCTTGAAGATTCCACCAACCTCCCTGTGCCAGATCAGTGCCTGTGTGATTCAGGGATCAGAGCAGGATCACAGAGAGATCTGTTACACCCCTCTGAAAACAAACCCCTGCAATGCATTTACATCTCAGTGTCCCATGACTTTAGCAGTTGCTGGAGGTGAAACTGTAGGTGTTGCACTACTTGTTTTCTAGCTCCCTCCACTTCAATAAACACCTGGCCTGTCATTACTTTGACACACTTTCATGTTATTTTTACCAGCAAACGGGTAGAATTTTTTCTTTTATCAGGTTTGTTTTTGCACTAGTTGCCTAAAATAAACAAATAAGAATGCAATTTTCAGAGAGAGAAGTGTCTCCAATTCTTTCTTTCACTGTGTGGCCCCATCATTTTCTGACAAAGCCATGACCATAAACCTGCACGGTAATTCATGTAAAAGAACATACTCGTTTTTGTAAGATAAAAAGCAGGAATGGGAGAGGGAGACTGAGAAGAGCTGAAGTCTGAGAAGGACTGAGGCTGAGAAGGAGACTTCAGGGCTGGAGGAAATGGCAGGAAGGAATGGAAAGAACAGACAAGTAGGTCTTGGCAAGGAGACAACCTTACCCCCTGCACAGAGCTGCAAATTCAGCTATTAACCCAAATTTACATGACATAAAGATTAAAGCAGCTGGAGAGAAAGCAGCAGGATCATTCCTATCCCTCCAGTGAGACACCCTGCACAGAGTGACTGAGCCCCACGAGGCAGCCTGAGAGTGCCCAGGTTCTTCAGGTGAACACTCAGATTAGAAGGAAATCATGCACAAATGAGAGTGCCACACAAGAGGTGAGAAAAGCCTGGTTGTAAATATAAGGCATTTAAAACNACAAATGAGAGTGCCACACAAGAGCTGAGAAAAGCCTACAGATCCAGGGCTCACTCCCATAGTGACAGTGTGCTCCTGCCTGGAAAATGCAGTGGGAAAGGATTTGTTTCCAGGTTGTAAATATAAGTCACTTAAAATTAAGAGAAGAGCATGGATATACTTTTTTAGGACCAAAGTTATGGAAATAAAAGAACAAAAAAGCCTCTCCTGTGCTCAGAATAGTAACTTGTGGCTATTATTTTATAGAGGGATGTCACTGGCACAACAAGCTCTTACAGAAAGAAACCAGTGCCTGCATTGCACAGCTCCCCATCCCCACAGGAACCTTCATTCAATTCACACAGGTAAGGTGTTACACTTTTGGAGAAGTACCAGAGATTTCAGCTTCCCCTTACTGGTTCAACTAAACGTTTATTTTCTCCTTCAGCTGAGCTTTTTATGAATATTTAATGTATCACAACGAACTGAAAGCTACCACTATGCATCTGCTCTGCAGATCTTTCATCCATCTATTGTCAGCCAGGCTTAGTTTACAAAATATGACACTAACTATATTGCTATGTAAATACAACTCCTTCAACCTCTAGTTCATAAGTAAAATATATGCAAGGCAAAAGCCAAGTCAGCCCTGAACAGATAAAACTGTCCCCTCCTGGACATAGAGATGTCTTTGTTACTTGGGCTCCTGATGTCAATTCCCCACACCAGCTTGTACTCCTGTCCTCTAATTGAATTAATATTCACTTCCTCTTACTAATCCCCAGATGCTTGTCTGAAATGATCTAAGACACAGTCCACATTTACAGGGAGAAAAGATTTATATTAAGGCATGAATTTGATAGCTGCAGAGGTTGCTAATTTGCTGTGGAGCCAGGCAATCTGACTGTGGGGACGTTGTGATTTTTTACTGTTCCTCTAAAACTTGAATGTAATGTTTTGCTTTTAGCCCCGTGCTGGACAACACTCAGAATAGTGTTCAAATGTGATTTAAGGCTGAAAAGAAAGGAACACTCCATCCTGGATTTTCCAGGCACCAGAAATACACATCCATTTCAGTGCACTGTAAATTTTCCAACTCTCTTTGGTTTGGCTGTATTTATTATGTCATTACCAGGGGGAAAAGAAAAGAGGAAATCTTTCTGGCATAAGACCTTCAGTATTTTCTAGTGCAATAGAATGTGTGGAATGATGAAAAGACAGATTAAAAAAATACAAATATAGTTCCTTTCTGATCCCCTGGATGAGATCTTTTAACTCCAAGTTTGGCCTCTTTAGACCTTAGGAGTTTTGCCATCAATTTTCAAGAGATCACATTTCACTTTTCTCCCAGGGTTATAAATGGATAGAAACATCTACACTGACTGCATGCAGACTGCATCTGAGCTGCTTTGAGTGAGACTGTATTTTCTTACATTTCAGGCAGGTAACAAGTCTTTTATTAAACACATGTGCCCAAAAATTCATCCCAATTCACTGCAGGAACTTGAATGAGCACGTCCTGGGGATAATTCTAGCCTTGAGTGCTGGTAGTTACTGTACATACTTGTCTGATTAATTCCTCTTGACTTACAAAGGTATCCATCATGTCACAGTGAATGATCTATGAAGCAAACCATACCTGAAACCTTCCCCTCCCCAAGTCATTTCCTCAGCATCTAAAACCAGCTCTTATCATTTGTAATCAGTAATTAATAACAAAGCATTCTCACTAGTGCAATTTTTCTGCTAAGGTTAATGTAATATTTCATCCCAGGCCAGCTGCTGTTTTATGACTTCCAAGGATGACAGTAAGTAATGTTTCTGCATAAGAAGTCATCCACGGAGTAAATCAATTATCTCCTCTTTCATCAGCAGGCATTTTGCTGCAGCAAACGAGGCTAATTACATATGAAGTTGTTGTTTACCAACAGGAGTAGGTACCTAAAGTTTGGCAATGCACATCAACTGTTCTTCCTTCTGACTCCATTCTGTACCTTTCCCATTAAGGAGTCTTTAATCTATGATCAATCAAATACTCTGATTTTGAGCCACACTTACCATGCTGTTATCATCTGCACAGATTTGCCTACAAAGATCAGCATCAATCACACAACATATGTTTCCAGTACTGGTAGAACTTTTTGGGCCACTTCCTGCCCTCCAAAATGACACATACATATTTATGACTGAGTTGCAAAGCATCAATAACTTATAACAAACTTAGATAAACTGCACTATTTCTCATATTTGAAAGTTCACTTCCCAGGACAGCTATATGTCTGTCTCAAGGAAGAAATCTGAAATTCAGAACATATCTATGTGAAAACTGGAGAAAAAATAATGGATAGCACTGGTGTACAGTGCTTGTATAATTTTCTTGCCTCACTGGAAGGAAAGTAACTCTAGAGATCCACTTTTTTTCTGCCCTTTCTGACTGATACAGTAATTGTCAGTCATCTCAGGCTTTGCTTGCATGGCACAGCTGACAAAAACACAGGTCTGGCTCAGGATGCTCATGACCCACAGGCTGTGCTCTGGAACAGTAACACGAGTTTTTTATCTTTTAGTCTGGTCACTTGCTGCTGAAGACAAACCACCAGCTGAACTGGACCTCTCATCCTCATTGATGACCTGCTCTTTGGTTGTTTTGTTTCTGAGAATGAGCACACTGGAACAAACTGCACAGTGCTCAGCACCTCAGGCTCACCCAGGACACAAATACCAGGTCCCAAATGTTGGAGCCTTTGATAGAAAGAGCTGTGGATGGTGTGAACAGAGCTCAGACCACAAACCTCTGTCCAGGAATGGGTACAGCTGCCCACAGAGTCATCCTAGGGAGTGGAAATCCATTGAAGGCAGGAAACTACAACCCAGGTGAGTGATGTGGGCTGAACTGTTTGCTGGTGCTATCCAGGCAGTCCAAGCCACAGATAATCACAGGGCAGCTCCCAAAAAGCAGCATTTGTGGCCTGAGGTGACTGAGGATGTATAAACACCATCTGCAAGGCAACAGTGCACTTATTTCCCTTCTTCTGGGATGGACAGAAGGGGGAGAGAAAATAGAAGTAATAAAAGAAATGGGTCATTTTGTAATGACTGCACCAAACCAGCCCAAAAAAATTTCATAACACAAAGGCAACAAACACATGGTCTGCAGCTTTGACTCACCAGTTTCAGCAAATCACTAGACCTGGCTCCAGCTACACCAAAAGCAGACACCTAGAAATATCCCTCCTTGACAAAAAGAAATATGCTTGCCAAGGGAAGCAGCATGGCAAACATCATGACCTTTAGCAAAACAGTGAGGTTGATTCATGAATTAAAGTTAGGCAATGTCAAACTAGAAACTGAAACACTCATCCTTGGATTTGGATCCTGATGGATACAGAACTTTATCTCTTCTGTGTTCCTCTCAGAAGTCTAGCAATAGTGCTGCTTGTATTTAATGAGAATTACATGTTAACCTTGACAACAAGAAGACAAAAATCTAACCTTAAAGATGAAATTACTTCCCATTCCTCTAACATTTTATCTATTTTGGTTTGAAACTTCTTGTCATTCAGTAGCACATTCACTGTACCAAATAGACCAACGTTAACCATGAAAGTGTGAGCAATTTTACCCAATTCTGAACTTCTGGTGACTCCAGCTCATGGGCTGACCCACAATTATCTGTTATTCTTGGAGCAGTGGGGCTGTACACAGCCATGGAAATTACAAGACACAGCTGCATTTGTTGTCTTCTAAGAATATGTCTTGCAAGTATTTGTTTATCCATATTCTTAAATTCCTGGGGTTTCATATGCAATAAAAAACCCACAAAATTTACCCAAGATAAAAGGCGAGCTTGTGTCACATTCCTTCATCTGTGTTCAGTTACATCTAGATTTTCTCCTTTGCTATTTGTTGTATATTTGAATCCTCTTTCTCTTTCCACTTATAATTATGTGGCTTTTTAATAAACTCATTAAATAAACAACCCATTTCAGCCCTCAAAATTTGCCACTGGTATCTCTGCAGCTTAGTACTAAACCTCCATCCAAAAATGAAAGGCAAAACAACAAATAATAGGGTCTGAGACACGTTGCACATTGTATGAGGAGACCACAGCCTGGCAATCCACTTACTCAGGGTAAATCCAGTTTGGTTATATTGACTTTTCTTTCCCTCGTGGTATATTAGTGCTCATGAAAAATCTTGCAGTGGAAGCCCTAGAGGAGAAATCTTTTGTCCACAGACAAATGCACTTCCCATTTTTTTGCTTTATGACCACAGGCAAAAGAGCAAACATGTTGTCCTTACTTTTACAATAATCACAAGGTCAGACACCCAGCTAAGGCATAAAACCACATGGGCTTTGTCAGGGACACTTTCTCAAGTCCTAATTCAAGTGCTATCTTCACTCATTTCTCCTCTCTTTCTCTATTATGATAAGCTCTCTGAAAATCCGACTGCAATCCTAAAATTCAGCTCCTACAAACCACCAAACAACCCACTGATATCATTGCTACATTTGAATTTCAGAATACATTTGAATAGCAGAAGTCCAATCTTTCTTTCTGCTCCTTTTGACTGTTATTTTATTTTTATTTTTTTCCATCTTTTATTTTTCCCTTTTCTTTCTCATTCCTTTACACAATCATTCACTAGGCCAAAAAGAGATTCAAGAGACAAATGAGGACATCTGCAAACAACTCAAGTAACTCCAGAGAAGGAAGCAACAGGCCAGGATCAGAGGGGCTGTTATCTGTCAAACAAGTAAATAACCCAGTCAAACCCTCAGCTGGTGTAAATCAACCTGTCTCCAACTGGTATTATGAGGGCAGTGCAACTTGATATTGAACACAGAGTAGAAAAACCTGATTCATGTTAAGCTACAGCATCCAAAATCCCAGTGAGTATTGGCCCTATCTGACACCTACTTCAATCCATGGCCAAACTCTCATGTCCCCAGGCAGGGAGCACAGAGAATGCAAGGCAGAACAGCTCCTTAATATATCTCAGATTTAAAGTTTCTCACCCTTAAAAAAATCACAGCTACACCTAGCTCGTAGTAATCCAAAAACACAGCTGGAGGGCATCTGTCAGTGGCCCAAGTTTGGTGTTTAAATGACACATATTGCTTTGAACTACCAGGATCTGCTCAATCAGCTCTGAGGCAGCTAAAGTGAGTGCCAGAGAGGTTCTGTGATGGCACACACAGCCACTGGCACCCAGGAGAAAACGTGGATTCACAACATTCCAACAGGTTAAAGATCTAATTGTTATCATTACCTAGATCAGTAAGAGAGATTTTGGCCAAAAATGTCTTCGTAGAATCAAAGTTTGGGCTGGAAGGAACCTCAAAGATCCTCTTGTTCCAGCTGCCATGAGCAGGGACATCTTCCACCAGAGCTTCCATCCAGCCTGGCCTTGTTTCCTTGCATATTTATTATATATTGATTTCTGAGCTGACTTCACAAATGGCTGATTACGACTCCTTCAGCAAGGGAAGATGAGAGATCTGATCTTCATCCCCCCACCCTTGCAAGTACAGGTGAACTCTTGAGGGACAAGCACCTCCTGCCAAAATACACACCAGTCCCTAATCTGCCACCTCAAGAAAGGGGTGACAGACATCTCTTTGGGCACAAATGGAGAAAAATAAAAAAAGATGAACCATGTATCTGATAAAGCATTTTAGGTGTCATCTCCAGTCTGTTGTTTTCTCTGGCAGCCCCTACTCACTGCTTTTTCTTGTTCTGTTTTTTCATAGTTCATATGCTCATTTGTCTGTCCCTCTAGTACTGAGGGCAGCATGCAAAGCACCTCTCAAAAAAATCAAGCATCAACGAAAAATGAAGAAACAAAAATTTAAAGCTTGATAAAAATGGGTACCAGCAAGCTGATGGAAACACTCCTGCACAAAAAACATCATCTCTTTTGTTCAACATCAGTAGCCAGAACTGCTGCACTTCCTCAAACAGGGACTTTCTGGCTGGCTCACAGGTGAGCCCAGAAAGGGATGCTAATGGTTCACTTGGTCAGGGTACACAGAAGGGAAGGAGCTGCCAGCTATGTCCCTTGCTTCAGGAAGCTCAGGAAATCTTTTCAGTTGTCCAAGTTTGCAAGAGCTCTGGGATTATGGCTCTTCAGTGAATAGGGATGTTTCTTTCCTATGGCTTGGCCTTTAATGATGTTAAAGGGCAAAAGGTTTTGGCTGACACACAGCAGACCCCAGAGAGACTAATTACTCAGCCAGCCTCTTCTCCCTTACCTGCTTCTCTGGAGCATCTGCAAAGAGTCTTTAAATTTGACCTGCAAATGCTAATAGTTTTCCTTTTCAGCACTGGATTGGTTCCTCTTCAGGGTTTCTGCGTGTGCTTTCCACTTATGCAACGCTGAGTCCCATAATGGTCAATAAAGGCCAGTGTAATAGTGTGACAAACTTATGTTCCCAGCCATGCCCAGAATTCAAATTGAATTAGAAAGTCAGCCTGTGTTCATAAAAACAACACTAACGAGCAAATGGAGCTTTACTGTGCTCCATAACAGATATCCCATATCTTTGGGTCGCTGTCAATTCTTTATGTAAATACTTTAATTCCCTCAGACTTCGTTTCTCACACTATATAGTGAGTCTCTTCATAATCAAATAGTATTTAAAACATTTACTGCCTTGTTAAATCTAACAAGTTAGATTTACTGGGATAGTCACTTTCCCTAATAGGCAATTTAGTAAAACTCAATGTATTCATTGATGGATAAATATATAATAGGCGGTTGTTAAACTTTAATAAATACGTTTAATAGTCAGCTGGCATTTTCTCTCAATGGCAGCACTTCCTCTCAGCTGCCAACAGGAAATGCTTCTCCTGAATGTGCCAATTCAGCCCACATGTAGGGAATAAATTGATCTAGAGGAGCAAACAGGAGCATGAATTTCAGGTAGTTTTCCTTTGCTGCTTGCCACAAGAAGAGCAATAGCTGAGGTTATTGCTCTGAGGTCCTAAGCTGCCATCAGGACAGCCAGGTGTTGAAGAACACACAGTGTAAGGAAGAACATGAGCTACAGGGTTTGTGTAGACTCCACACAAGCCATGGAGCAGGAAAGGAAAGGCAGCTGGCTACCTGAAAGTCATATAAATGATATTCATGTGTAATTATTGCCATTTACAGTCTTACTGCACTCCTTGTCTCATGTAGATCGTGTCTCATTCTCTCACCCCACCTTGCCAATCTGTGTCAACACAACACCTTGGCTTCTACTAGATCTAAAAAGTATACTTTTCTGGGTACCTAAGAAAAGATTTTGGAGGAGTCCACATCATTAAGATGACTAAAAGCCTTTAAAAATCAGGCTTTTAACTCAAACTATAGAATGTTACAGCTAAGCTCTGCAGGTTTCAGGATCAGTTCTCCCGAATGAAGGCAGCTGTTGCATGTGAATAAGAAAAACAGCCCAAAATACCATCAAAAGAGACAGTATTTGCATGCTGGATTTGGAAGCCTCATTATAACCACAAGACACTCACCTGGGTGGGATTGTACAGCTCCTGGAGTGGGCTTCTGGATCCTTTCCGACAGCAAATGTCCATCCCAAATGGATTTCTACGCATTACTGCAAGGGGAAATTGAAATTAGCACAGGTTAGCAACACTGGTTAGAAGAAAGCAATCGCAGTATCTACAGCAAGAAAAGGTTTTCTGACAGATCATAGGATTCTAAACAGTGTTGTCACTTAACTCCTGATTTTCCAGTCCCTAGCAATTGTCCAAGAGCTAAATCCTTTATCTATTGTGGGAGTTACTGAAAATAAAAGCTCTTTTATAAAAGCTGTTATGCAACAACTCAGTTTGGGTGCACAAAAATTCCAGCACGGGGAGTAAAGCAACACAATTTTCAGCAGTGCCAGACACCTGCTTCTCTGATGATCAGGGAGGAGTCAGATGGATTCCTATAATCAGCACCTCTGAGAGGCAATGTCTGAGCCTCTCCCAGCCTAAACACAGATGTATGCAGGAACCTCACATTCAAATGCAGGATTTTAAAACTTTTGGCCTAACTCTTCTGTTTCTCCCAGAACAGACACTCATCAGTACACAACACACAATCAAACACTGCTGCCCTTCTTGCCACAGTTCTGCCCTACATATTACAACTGGGAATTTGACTGATCCACAGGACTACATGCTCTGTGTTATACCATCAAAGACCAGCTGGTTTGGAAACCAAAGGCTTTGTCAAAGGTCTGATCAAGGGGCATTTTGGATGATGAACTTTTCAGGAGAGGTGTTGACCTGAGCCTCAGCAGGGATGGAGACCATGAGCTTCAAGTTCGACCTCTGTGGCCATAAAACTCTGTAAGAAGACATTCAGCTCCAACCACCTTTTATAGTCAGGAGGAAAACAAGACTTGGCTGTGCTTGTAATCTCACATGGCCCACGCCATCCTCTGCTAACACTCCTCTGCCCCCAGCTCACCCTGGGAACTGCAGAAGGAGCATCAGGCACTCAGACACCCACGCCCGGCATCGCAGCGAGGGAAGACTTGTCCCATCAACATTTGATTAAGACATAACCAAAAGAAAAGAGAAAAAGAGATGTTCCTGCTGGGAACATCGTGTTAAGCCAAGTCAGGCATGCTTTTACCACCTCTTGCCACGTTTTGTAACCAGAAATTATTGAAGTGTCCTGGAACAATGAGCTGCAGCACTTGCAGACATGATACCGTGAGCTTCAAGCCAATAGAGCTCAGTAATGTTTTAACACTGAGGCCTAATATGCAATCATAATTGATACATCAAGTAATATAAACCACAGAAAACTGTATACAGTCCAATCTGGAAATATAATTGATTCCTTCACTCACGTCACATCTATTTTTCAATAGGAGGTAATTATCTAGTAACATGCTGGGTTGCAGACAGATTCCATGGGTCTTGTGGCAGGAGGCAGACACTCAGAAACAAACTGGCTTCAATTTTCTTCACAATTAAGACAGCAGTGTTAGTAAGGCAATAATTTTATTTGACACATTTAAACACCTGATTAAATTCTGAGCATTTTTAGTCATGCAGACAAGTATTGTGATTCCTCCATTTCTGTGCTAATGTGCCTTTTTAAAAGATAAATTACAATGTGTTTTTAGAAGTTAAAACTTTTAAAATATTTCACAGTAATGTCAGCTTCCAGAGCCTGGAAGTGGCCTGGAAGAAAGAAAATATTGAAATGAAGATATGAGACATCCAGCAGCCATTCTAACTACAGAGGTACCATCCACCTCATCCCCCTCCATGCTCTTGTACCAGAACTGTGTCCAGAGAAGCTTTCAAAATCATTTTGCAGCCCCTTTCTCAATAAAAAAACCTTTCCAAAATGAAGTCTTCTACTCAAGGGCAAAGCACATTAAAATACCACAGCAGGGGGAAGGGAGGGGGAATATTTTAGTGTATCCAGCTCATTAGACCATGATTAACTAAGGTTGTGCAACACTGATGCTTTGTTCAAAAATGAAGAAGAATAACAATTCTAGTGTGGTGTTCCCTAAATTGTTATTTCACTTTTCATTTCCATTAAATACAGTAAATAATACTGTGCATAAATGTATCCGTTCCCTTCCTGCTTCACTTAGCCAGCAGGTATCAGCACTTTATATGCAGCAGTAACAGCAATAAAGATTAAATTATTTACACAACATGAAAGATTTGTTTCCAGATGTAAACAGACAGTAAAAAAAGCTATCTCCCAAGCAAAAGCTAAATGCTAATGTAGGGCCTTAATCATAGAGGTGATTCAACCTATTTTATCATTTCCAGTATTCCTTAATTGGTTTGGTTTTTTCAATAAAGCCTTTAGAATCAGGCTGTGGGGTTAGCATAGCAACACTGCATTCATGTCAGGAACAGCACATCTGTGCACACCTGGAAAGTCCTTGTGCCTGGAATTAACTGCAGCATCACAATAAAGGTGACCCTTTCCTCAGCAGAAATCCTACCTGCACTGTTTGTACAAGTGCCCACAAGTGAATAACTATCAGGGATGTTTTTAGCTAGTTCAAAACACTTTCTGGCATGTGTCTGGGCACACCGACCTCTCAGGGCTCCTGCAACCTCCTTTCTACCATCTCAGCTTCTCTGAGGCAGTGCTTCATTATGCCAATGACAAAACCTTTTGGGCCTGAACCTTGCCTGTAGCAATCTGCAGTAGGAAAAGCTGTGGTGTGGAGGCAACTGCAGTTCTACTGATTTTAACAACACTTTTGCTAAGGATCCGTCACACCGCTGTGGAAGTGAAAATTAAAAAAAAATCAAGCCCTTTATCCTCACCAAATCTTATTAGCATAGTAAATATCTAAATCTACATTTTATGGCTTGGGCTGATCTCCATACATAATTACAGTTAATTATAACCTAATGATAAGTGCTGCATACGCATTGCTCCAAGAACTGTTCAAAAGATCACGTTCATGCACACCAAGAGTGTGAAGCAGCTGACAAAGAAATTTAAAATTTTTTAGGTTGTGAGAGACCTTTAAGATCAGCAGCATTCAGAGCCTTTAATGATTCAAGAGCAGTGCTAAGACTTCAAGTGCAGCAAGAACATGAATCCCCTGAACTGAGCCAGGACAGTGAGTAACTGGATGAATCCTGAGTTTGTTACTTAAATACAAGGGCTGTAAAAACAAGACCTTTGTTCCATCCCCAGGAAGGATTTCCCAAAAATGCAGTCTTGGCCCATCTTGCTAAAATGTGTGTGGAACCAATAGTTATGAATCTAAAAGGGAGGTTTGTAGAGGATGCTATCTAGGCACTATATTTCAATTTCTATAAAGAGAAAGGTAAACAGCCCTGCTTATCAACACAACAATCAGCTGTGTATGCATACACAGAGAGGAGTGTGCAGACCTTAAATCATCTCAGAACAGAAGCATCTCTGCACAGCTTCAACTTCCAGAAAACTCCATTTAGACCCACCAGTACCAAGAGCAGGAATTTGACCTGTGACTTACAGTGCACTGGGCACAAGGACACTGAAGATCATTCACATGGGAACACGTGAGCCAGGCTTGACCTGTCACCTCTCCCTGGCAGAAGGCATTTCTAATGCTCTTGGTAACCTTCAAAGACCCTGTCCCAGAATGGGAGAGCTCTGGAGAAAATACTGAATACCAGAAGCCACATCAATACAATTTCTGCCTCTCCCTGTCTGCCAGGAGCTACAAAAAACTGAGACAAGGGACATGGTAGCACTTCCATTGGGAAAATAGTAGCTTAAAACACATGTGAACACTGGGACTACCTAGAGAAGGGGAAAGGGAGTCAGGCAGAAATCATGGGAATCAAGATTTTGGAGACTGAAAGCCATAAAGGTGACTTTCTCACAAAGTGTTAGAAGGGAAAATAAAACAATTTCTCACAAGTCTGTGTGGGATCAAGTCCCAGAGGAGATTCTGCAAAAGAACTGCCACTTCTTCCTCAGCACTGAGAGACAAACAAGTGGAATTTCCAGCATGGGTGCATGCACTCAGCATCCATCTCTATCAATACCATTCCACCATCTCGCAGATGTCTGAGGCTCCAGTTTCCAAGACTTCTGTATATTAAAAGTTCCCCAGCTGCTATCTAGCAACTGCCTCCCTACTTGGTAACATTTAATTTACATTGCTTGGACTATTCTAATTACTGGCATGATAACAAAAGCCAAATGTAAAAATTCTACCTCTGTTCACTGCCTCTTAAATTAAATCTCATATTACAAATATTTGAGAAAAGTTCTGAGGACATATTAATATTTAACTTCTCATTACACCGGTCTAAAGTACAAAGAACAAAATTCCCTAATACAGCATTGCTTAAAGCTGACATACATAATTAATTCCTCCTTCTGGGATACAAGTTTTCTCACTGAGGAGGAAAAAGTATGCACTGGCAACAGTATGGTGAGACTCGGGTTGAGGATCAGATCCCGTTCTTTTCTTAAAGAAATAAGTCCATTATATTCCTGTTTGGTCTGATTGCTCTTCATTTTTGGTCTAATTTCTGCATGAGAGGCTGAAAATGGTTGTTTCTTTTGGCTGGAGTACACTGCTCTCCAGCTAATCCATCCCTCTCCTCCTGCCCAACCATCCCTGATTTCAGGCCAGAGTTAATGCATTCCATGGAGCATCTTCTTGACAGCAAAGAGCAGGTACATAACATTCCACCCAACCTAGACAGAAAAATCAGCACCACTGGGTCGAGGCAAGACAGCAGCACCAAAATGTTTACTTACACCTCTGCCATCTCTAGCCATGCAACTGCCTTCAAACTTCCTGAATTTTTAAATAAAAGCAAAAATAAATAATTATACCCATACTGAAAGTTCAGAGACTCTCTTCAGCTAAAGACCTGGACATGGTTTTCCTTGCACAGATTTCTGCTACGACCTCAAAGCAGCACAGAAAATTACTTCTATCTGGTGTATAGGATGAAGCATTGGAATACATTGGAACACATATTTCAAAACTACACCAAACACCTTATCCCCAGCCCAGCTGTAAACATTCTTCTGTAAATGGTATTATGAAACAATGCTCTGTCTGAACTGGTAAGAATTATGCTCAAGGCAAGCTGGTGATATCCAAATACAAATCAAGCAAGGTTCAATCCAATAAAACATTTTGCACATCCAGTGTTCTTGAAGCATGGTAACAACTCAGGGCAGAGTTGAAGAAAGTTACTCAAGTTTCCCAGAGTTCCAGGAGGTTTGGGACTGAGATTTTGGGTTTTTTTTGTTCAGTTTGGAACATCTTGTCCACATACCTTTCAGACATTTAGCTAAAATCATGCTGAACAAGCTTGTGATTAGTAAACAGCTCGTTCTGCTTCAGGAAAACGAGTCTTCCATAATAATTTACAACAATCTGCTCTGCAAGACTTCAGCCAAGTTTAAACCACAGGCAAAACAGGAAACTCAGCAACAAGAAGTCTAACTCATTTCAAATGTCATTAAAATTCCTATGCTCCCTTCTACAGAGTAATCAGGCTAAGGACACCAAATTGTAGGAAAGGGTTAATTTTTAATCAGCAACCAGGAACACGAGCAGTGAATGCAAATGCTGTCACCCAGCACTGGCTACAAAGGCTGAGTGAGGAGACTCTGAGATAGCTCTCCAGGCAATGATTTATGAACACTAATCCTTCAGCAGGGGTTCACCAAGATCAGTGGATTGATAGCAACATCTTGTGACATCTGGGGCCTTGTGCTTTGCTGCATCCAGCTCAGGATTTTAGACTAAATTATGGGTCCTTCATCTGGAGACCACAGGTACAAGGATTTATGGCTAAACTCTTGTCTGGCTGCTTTTGATTTCTTAAGGCAACACTGCAGCTTTCTTCCCTGGAGCTTGAGAGATCTATTTTTAGAAAGCAAAAATCAGATTTGGTATTGTATATAAGCATGCCGAAGTCTTAAACCCAGAGGATGTGACAATATTTCTTTATATCAATGGAGAACAGATTTCACCTCATACCAGACAGCGTAAGGGTTTACAAAAGCAAGGGTTTACTTAGGCTGAGAGACAAACAAACAAAAATGGATACAACAAAAGCAAAGGATAAAAAATAAAGAGATCACACCTTAGTGAAATGATTAAGGCTGAGAAGAGCAGGAAAGCTCCAAGTTATGGGGCCAGGGCCCAGCAAAGTCCTCACTTCCCACATCAGGAAAGTAGAGGCAAAGACCTTAAAAATTCCACCAAACCTATTAGCTGCTACAGACTGAATTCATGTTAGGAAGTGAGATTTCTATAAACTACTCATTTAAGCTCCTACAATTAACAGAGAGCCACACCAGCAGAGATTGGCCACCCCAAGGGGCTCTGGAGGTGGCTCCTCTCTTTTTCACTGACCAGCAACCCTAAATGGTTGTAGTTATGTGAAATAAATCCTGGCACAGTAAGGAAATGAATCTCAACGTTTGTTTCTTGGCTCTAATCACTAATTACAGAAGTTGTAAATGCCCTCCAAAGAATAGAGAGACGTTTAATTCCTTTTTGCTTTAGACAGTTTTCCAGAAATAAATTTGTATTTTATCCTGTTTGTTCTCAGATTAGCATGGGAATGGATTTAATTGGGCACAGTGGGGAAGTTAATATCCTTGGGTGAAATTATGCAGAGACTTAGATCCTTGGTCACCCTACGGACATTGCATGTGGCATAAATTAGCAAAACATCTTTCCTGTTAGTGAACAATGAGAAACTTTTTTCCAGTAATTTTTTTAAAAATGTTAATCTATACAGCATTTCTTTAGAAGTCTCAAGAACTTACCCACAAACCTAAATCAAGAGACTTTTCCACAGGCTTTACTACTCCCATGAGGGGAGCTCTATTTTGTTTATCTGAAACACACAGGTTTCTTTAAATTCTGCAAGTTTTTGTGGGTGCAAACTACAAACCATATTAGACTTGGTCAGAACTTTTCTGATACAACTTTTTTTTCTCTGGCATGAAATGCCAGTCTGGAGGCATCACAATATTTCACAGGTCCATTCTGGATGGATCACAGACCATATCTCAACTATCTGCTCACCTCTGAGAATGCTGTAATTTATGTCATCAATTAGCAAAGCCAGATGTCACAAAATATTGATCAAAACAGTACATTTCTCTTCAGTTTGAACTACTTCTAAGTGCTCATAAATAAATAAAAAATATTTACCATCTACATCAACTCAAGAATTTCTTTGTTTCTTTTTTTTTTTTTCCCCACCTCAAACGCAGCTTTCTACAAATGAAGTTTGGAAGCTTAGGAATTATTACTTGAACTATATGTATTTCACAATCAAACACATGCATTATCAATTTTTATGAAGGGAGATTGTAGATACAGTACAACAAATTACAGGAAAAACTCTGGACATTGTACTTTATCCTACTTTTCCACTACAAGTCAGGCATGTGTTCTGCCAAATGAGACTGCAATAATCTGGGAAGGTAGGAAGATTTCTGAGGAGATTTACAGGTTTCTAAACATGCCTTCCTCCTCCAATTCCTAGATACTCACTGTAACAACATCAGCAGGCACATCTGCAGCTGGGCTGTCTTCACAGCAAAGAGCCAAATGCTCTACTCTGTTTTTACCAGAATAGTTTTTCAAGTTGTAGATAGTTGGCTATACCCAATCTCTCTGATGTAAGTTCAAAAGAAAATTGTGTAAATGTAGGTTCAGAGGAAAAAAAGCTATACATTTGCATTGTCCTAAAAAAAATATAAATAAGAAGCTGCATTTCTTTTTCTAAATTTGCCACTACTTCCTTCACACTGTTCAGTACCAGTCTACTTAACAAAAATGATTTATGAGCTCACCAAAAAAAAAAAAAAAAGAAAAAGGGAGAGAAAAACCTTTAGAGGAAGGTTTCTTTAGAAAGCTGTAATTTTAAAAGCATTTATCTTGAATCACAGTCAAAATGAAAACGACGGCGGCTGCAGCTGCAGTCTATTTGAGCTACTGTTTCTTTGCTATTCTTCAACAGATGTGCACACAAGATGAAACACAAAATCATATTTGCAATGGATATTCTGAAACGCACAGCAAGACTTCTCACAAGCCAAGCAGAATAGAAAATAGAGCTGCAGCAGTCTTTTTAACCTGGAGCAATGAAAGGCTCAAACTTGTGGTCTCTGAACCTGAGGCAGAAGCAGTGCACGTGCACACCTGGCCTGACAAAAAGAAACTGAGGCACACAGGTCATTCCTGTCCTAGCAAAATGTCCAGATAGACCAAGATTTACCACCCCAGTAAGTGCCCCTGGTATTTTTAGTGCAGTCACAGCCCCCCCTGATACTTCACTGTGATTTACGAACAACAATTTTCTTTACAAAAAGGAAGCACTAAAGAATTTGATAAGCAGAAAAGAAAGTATGAAATCCTGCAGTAATCGCTTCCAGAGCAGTCATTCATTATGGCAAAGAGGATTATGACTGCAGCTTGTTGGATAAGCAGATGAGCTCTCACAAATTAAGGATGCTCCCTCCTCAGCAATGTGAAGGCCAAATGCTGATATTAAAAGGAAGAAAGTATCACAGACAGCAAAGGCCTGAATCTGTGATTTGAAAGCTGTCCGAACTAATAATTAATACACAGCTGGGCTTACTGTCTTATTCCAAGAGTTTATTCTGTTTAATGCTTCTAAACTCCACGTAATCCCAAGGCACAGAGATGCAATGAGTTTCTGTGCAAGCCCTTTTTTACTTTTCCAGCAGCTGTTTATTGCCTCAGCTGCCTGGGATCAGCACAGCTCCGGGTCTGTAGAGCAATGCTGGCCCCACGTCCTGCCCCACAGAAGTTCTCAGCCACTCCTGTCTCCTTCCAGCAGGATCCACACATCCATCCAGGGAGCCTGGGAAGCTGCTTTCACATGCTCCTCTCTCTGTTAGCAATGAGTGTACACAGATAATATTGCTTTCAGATGTATGAATCCCCTCATGTGGCACTTTTGAAATATCCCAAACCACAGATCCTTCACAACATTTTACATATGAATAGGACATTGTCAGCTCCCTCAGACCCAGACTGCACTTCACCACACAGAAGAGTAAAATACACATTAGCACTATAAAACTTCATCTCAATTAGCATAATCTGTATTTCCATTATAGAGCCCAGCTTTACAGCCAACCCCGCACTGAGCACTCTGGATCTGTCTCTCTCTGAGGAGAAATTCTCAACACACAAGAAAACCATTCAGCATGGTGAATGCACGAGGTCTCAGTGCCTGCTTATCTTTATGTGGTCCTACTCCCTTCATCTGTCTCCCTTCATTGCCCCCATCATTTCAATGACTTTAATTAAACCCTTCTGATGGACTTCTGTCTTTGGTGAGGAAATGCAGCCATGCCTCACACACACAAGTGGATGAGCCAAACCCACCAACTCCACCTCCTGAAGGCACAGAGGAAAAAAGAGTGAACAAGGAATGATCTTTCTGTGATTTTACATCCAATGAGAGCATTCAAAGGGGAACCAGAACAGGCAGCAGTGGCAAAAGATACATAATCTGCTATGGCTAACAAATAGGATAGACTAAACATTTTAAATTGACTGGGACTCTTCCTCCAAATAATATGGATATGCTAGATGCATGTAAAAGCAACATGCAGAAATAAGCAAAGTAGCTTTCCTCTGCATTAGATGGGAATGAAGGAATCACACAGCACTTCAACATGGAGTTTCTAAGGCTCCAGAGTACTGGATACCTATGTGACCTCTACTGTTAATAGTATTTATAATTAGCATGCAAAATACTAAGCTTTGGTTTCAGTAAAATAGCCTGCCAACTGATTTTAGAAACCCTGCTAGTGTTGCAGCTGATGATCAATGAGTAGCCAAAATCCAGGATTCCTCTGACAGTATCATTCTGAAGGAGACAGGTAACAAAACTTCTTGACAGAGCCATGGACTCAAAGTTCTTCTGTAGGGAACAAATGCTGCCCTTGCTGTTGTGATGTCTCATGCAGAGGACAGAGCAGGAAAGGAAACAAAGGGAAGAACCCTTTTCAGAAGATTTTCCTAAAATAATTCCCAACTGAGCAATAGTTCATCTTTCAGAAAGACAACTCATCCTCTTTCTAAATTTGCCAGGAACAGAAAATACACCTTGAGAAACTGATTGATGTCAAATTTTCTTCCCCAACCATATCCTTTTGCTTAGCTGATGGGACTAATCTGCACCTTCCAGCCACTTGATCTTGTGGAACATCTGTTTCCTCACCTCTCTGCATGGAACTCAGGACCAAGGCACCTTCTAACTTCCCTTTATTCTGTGACAAAATTTCTGGGCACTTCATCACTCCCTCCTTTCTTCTGAACACACTCAAAGCTACCACAGCAGCTTGCTGACACCAGGGTGCCCCACATCAAAAGCCAAAGCTGTGGCAGGACCCACAGGATGAGCCAGTGCCACCTGCCCTGTCCTCCACCCTCACATGCTCTCCCGTGTGCCAGGCAGATGGTGAGCCATCACTCCAAACCTTTTCCAACAAAGAAGAGTCCTCTACTAAGCAAGCATCATCTAAATTTTATTCCTCTATGCACTCACTGCTGCTAAATGACTGAAAGTGGGCTGCCACCCAAGTCACTGGATATTCACAATTCTGCATTCATGATCTGCAGTTCTCTTCCTCTCCATTTACCACTGCCCTGACTTTTGGATCCTCTGTAAATCTGATCAATAAATGAGTGTGTTTTGTTCTGGATGATAAATTAGAATATTTAACAAGCATTAGCCCAAAATCTGGTCCCCCAGAGATCCCATGGGAAATGTATCTGCTTAGTGATAATTTCCCAGTTACAGCTATTTTTATAAACTGTTCAAAGTTTTTTAAATCAGTAATATGTGTGCCAAATTGGCATGCATTCACTTGCCAATTTAACTTTTGGGTTGTTCATTCCCATATCACCTGTATAGGAGTAATTCTGACATTCAAATATTGTATCATTAAAACAAAGAGGGTCATCAGCTTGGAGAATTAATTTTAAAACATTTATTTCTGAAAAGTTATTTAGGTTCATTGCCTGTCTTTAACCTTCCAAGGCTGCAGTGAAGGCTTCTGTGATGTATTCCAGTCTTGCTTTGCTCTCAACTCTGCATGGGTTAATTTTATCACAATTTCTTGAAAGCTGAAACATCGAAACTGCATTTTAATTGAAAGTACTTTACACTTTCAGCTTAAAAATATAGATCAGAATAAAAATTACAGTCTAAGTGATGCTTTCTCCAGCCACAGAGCTGAATGGCAGATTGTTCCCTCCTGATCACTCTTATCTCAGATGGCTGCTGCTTTTGGGGCAATTCTTATGCTTTATTCTGAAAACTCCATTTGTCTTCATTAAATATTAATCAGCCCTTACCAAGGAGGATATGTAAAAGCTGTGTTAAATAACAGAACACAACAAGTGAAGAAAAAAAAAAAAAGCTGATTTGATTTCAATTTTACAATAAGGGGCTGTCACATATTATCCCTTCCCAAGCTAAGATAAATCATCTCAGCTCCATGAACTCAGATCTCTGCTCTTCTGCGTGGTTGGAAATTGCACCTGAGCTGTGAAAGGTGCAAGGAAGATTTACTGAGATTGACTGCTGGAGTCCTAAGCAGGCAGAGCAGTGAGATCATTTTATTCAGCTGGGAAGGACACCCTTTGTGTGTTTATTTGGAGCTACTTGTGCAGGCATGATATGGGTGACCAGCTTACACCCATGAGTGAGTATACACTTGCATTATTGATGTTGACACAGAAAACCAGTGTTTAACCCACTGCCAGATGCTGGTTTGTTTTGTTTTGTTTTTTTTATTTTGTAAACAATTTTCAAAAGTTGTTACATGCTGCATTATGTTCTACTATTCAAATCCAACAATGAAACAAAGTTCATTTTGGTTTCTCCTTTCCATTCTCTGTATTTTGCTTCTCTCTGTTTCATTACAAGGCTCCCAGAATGAAAGCTTAAGTAATATTCAGAGAAAATGGCAATGTGAATTTTTCATCTAATAGTAGTCTCTTATTTAATAATCTTTTATTTCCAGACCACATGACTTTTCAACTACTCTATTTAATCAAGCTCTAGACATACTCTTTTCCTGTCAAAACCTATCCTGTTTTTCTGGAATCTTTATCCTCTCTTTATTCCTGTCTGACCTTTTCTTTTCTCCCCTCACCACACAATTCCCTTTGGCACTCTGCTGCTGTCCCTACACACCTCTACCAATCTTTTAGGCTGTTTCCCAGCTAACCACTTCTCTTCCCTCATCTTTCCTAGTCTTCCACCATAATCCATGTCCCTTCTTCCACCCTCTAAAGCAACAACCCAAGAAAAATCCCGCTTTACTAGCCAGGTGTCCACGCCACCTATGTCCTGCTCAAAACACAGGGTGGTGAGGACAGGAGGTGCTGGAGGCATGGGGACTGAGCTTCAGTTGCTCAAGAGGAATCAGCAAACAGCCCTCTGCCATGTGTGCCCCTTGATTTTCAGGTTTCACTCCCATCCCTGAGACTGGCTTTTCCCATTACCTCAGTGCCCGATTCCCAGCTCAGTGCTGTCACTCCCCTCCTCTGTTTTTCTGTAATTCCCCTCCTCTGCTCCCAGGAGAGCCCACCTGCCCAGGGGCCCTGCATCAGCCAAAACCCAAAACAATGAACAGGAGCCTTGAGAGGCAGGAAAATCACCAGGCCAAGAGCTACAGTGCAGGAAGGTGAGGAGGGGAGGCATAAGTGGTATTATTTATAGTTTTCACTCGAGGCTTTGTTTCTCCTGCAGTTAAGACAGTCAAGAGAGATGAGAGAGTTTGAGGCCAGGAGCATTGTCACAGGCACACAAAGGCATAACCAGCCAAGATGTCTGCTGGTGACATTGCCAAGTGCTTTCCCATTTCTCAACAAGCAGTAGCTTTTCCTTTCCTCTTTACATACTCACTTCCAGCTCTCTATCCCAAATGTTTGAGTAAGGAGCAGTCATCCCTCAGACAGTTAAAGGCTGTGAGTATGGAAAGTAGCCCAAGACTTTACCTGTTACTTTCTGAGAGGGTGTGTGAGAATTTTACTCTTCCCATCAAGGCTGTGCTCCAGCTAAAATCAGTGTTGGAAAAAAAATTTCAGGTAAATACAAATGGCCTTAGAAATTAAGACTGCCTATTACCTCTACCACAGCTATGAATGGGAACCCCAAATAGAAAAGAAAATGAGAACAACACAAGTTGATAACCCCACTGTCATTAACCTTGCAGAAGCTGCATTTGTAATATTGTGTTTGTTGCTACCACAAAATGTGTGCCAATTTCAAAGGACAGCTGAATATGCTGACTAAAAAATCAAATTCAGACCACCAGCACCAACTAATTTTGCTCAAGAACTTAGCTATCTCTTTTTTTGTTAGTTTTACACTGCCCACAAAATAATGAGGGATACGAAGGCTGTAGATGAGGAAATGAGTGAAACTGAAAAATAAGTGCTTCTGATGACCCCAAGATAACTGCAATATAAGTAAAGAGTGCAGGGTGAAGGTAACAAGTGATTTCATTTAGATCCTCCCCACATGGACAGGATTAATTCCATGCCCTGCAGATGTTAATTTGTGCCCTACTTATCCTGTGAGGAAATGAAAACACAGAGTGGTTTGCTGTATACTCTGATCACCATATTAAGACAATTTCACTGTTTCTCTTGCAACTGTGCTGCTTCCCTTCTCAGAGAGGGCAGCTGCAGCCTCCATGAGCCCAGCCCCAGCACTGAGCACCTCAGACCTCACCGTGGAATGTCCCTTTAGGCAGGAGGCTCTTCCTCACCTATACCATCTTGCCATACCATAATTACAGAATCACGGAATGGTTTGGGCTGGAAGTGACCTTAAAGATTACCCAGTTCCAACCCTGTCACCATGGGCAGGGACACCTTCCTCTAGAACAGGCTGCTCAAAGCTCCACTCAACCTGGCCCTGAATACTTCATGGATGGGACATCCAAAGCTTCTCTGGGAAACCTGTTCCAGTTCCTCACCACCCTCACAGTTGTATTTCTTCCTTGTATTTAATCTGAATCTATTCTCTTCCAGTTTAGAGCTATTCCCCCTTGTCCTGCCACTCCATGCCCTTGTAAACTGTAATGCTAGCAAGTACTGAAATTCAAATAAACTGTCTTAAAGTTCAAGGTCTCAGAAATGATATGTGCTTGGGGATTTGGTGTGAACTCTTCCATAAGCTTCCACTTGTGGCTTTCTTCAAAACACCTGATGGCATCATCCAGCATCATCTCACAGTGAGGAGAGAGAAAAGGCGAAGTGAAACACAAGCACAGCAAGCCCCAACCAAATATTTAGGATTTCTCTCCTCCACTTAGCTCTTTGTACAGCCAAAAGACAGAATTAAGCTGGGGACATGACTAAAGGTTTCCAGCACCAGGGATTTCCCAACACTACTTGTCTAATCAAAAAGTCAACAAGCTCCATCGTGGATTTTTATCCGCAGGACAACGCTGAAGAAAGAAACCACAAGACTTCATTTCCTTTCTCCCATGTTTTTCAAACAGCATCTGTTTGCTAACCGCAGACAAAACAAAACACAGGCTTCTTCCCTCCCTTTAAACTCGAGATTAAGATGCTCAGATAGTCCTTAATACTGAGAAGCAAGTGACCAAAATGCTTCTTCCAAACCCAAGCAGCATTCTTCTTCCCCAGCAGTTGTGTCTGTTACCCAGACACAACATGGTCACACACCAGTCACACGGGCTCTGCAATCTCCTTCCCAGAAGTTCCCTTCCAGCAATGCCATCACACAACAAAGCTTAGGTCAGGATTAAAGGAGGGGAGGGAATGTCTGAAATACAAAAGGTCTTTTGCTGGTCACATCAACTACAATATGTGAGATGGGAATGATAAAAGCCAAAGGAAGATTTTTCAGCCTCCCAGCAAAAAGTAGCCATTTAAAAGCAGTCATCAAGGCCAGGTGCCAAGCTAAACACACACAGGGTGACAGCCAGCCCTACCACTTGTCACTTGGTAAAATCACTGTCTCTGGGCTAATACCTCAAACAAGCACTTAAAGACATCTTGCTCCCCAAATCACACTGAGAGGAGATAAGCAGGATGAACTGCAGGCCACCCCCAATGGTCACAAATGATGCAATCTATTTCTAACAGATGTTAGAAATACAACCAGCGTTACTGCTAGATTTGACAAGTGTAGAACACAGCGAGAGCAAAAACTTCTTCCTCTGTAAATTACCCCTTTCCTCTTCCTATGGCCTTTCTCCTAAAAAAATGTGAAGAAAGTCACAAAGTTAAACTAATAAAAAGCTGTGCCTATTTGGGACAGATAAAGAGAAATGAAAAAAGCTTCCAAAAAAAGAAGTTTATTAAAAAACCTAACCATATTCTACTATATTTTCTTCGCAATGACAGCCATTACAGAAGAGATTTGTATTCCTCCTTACCCAATCCTACAATTTGACTGCTGCCACTGCACAGGCACTGGTGGTACTGAATTTAGAGTCACACCCAGAAGGTTATTAAAAAAAAACAAATTACACAATGCAGTGCTGAACACAACAGCTTTCCTGAATTATGGCAGTTTCCTAAAATATGAGCTGGTACCACACTGCCAGCTGGAGCCAAATGCACGAGCAACCCAAGTCCATCCAAACCCCTTCAGAAGAGAGCAGCAGAGGAGAAGTGACTGCAAAGCAGGGACGCAGCCTGAATTTTGAATGCAAGCACGGGTTTATTATTAGGTTGTTCTTTTGAGTTACACAACCAATGCCTTGGCTACACTGGATAAAAATAAAAGCACAGCACTTTAGAGATCACCTGCCTCTCCTGACGCGAGCTGCTGCCCGCGCTCCGCGTGAGGAGGAGCTCCCAGCTGAAGGGAGCAGCACAGGGGAGCCCTGGGGCTCCTCGCCAGGGTCCCAAGCACAGCCCTGGGTGAGTGGGAGCAGAGATTGGGTCACAGAGATGCCCAGCTGGCTGCCACTGCCACTGCCCACACTGCAGAGCCCTCCCAGAGGAAAGCAGAGTGATGGAGAGGTCCGGGGCGGGAAGAGCACGGCCACAAGCCAAGTTTGACCATTCTGCTCTCAGCAATGGAGAGAAAAATACTTCCCTTACTGCAACAGCGTGGGGCTGGGCCAAAAGAACATGGGGGAAGGCTCAGAATAGACCTAACAATGTCACTAGGCTAGAAGAAGATATTAAGGATTATATCTGTTTGGAAGATATAAGCAAACTAGTCACTGGTAGACAGGATTAATTTTCAATGTGTAAAATCTGAACTCCACTATGAAGCAAAAAGAACTATGACTCTCTTCAGGAATCAGCAAGAGCAGCAAATCTTTCTCAGATTCTCAGATTTATACACCAACAGCTACTCACACCACTCAGCACTGGCTGCCTCTCACCTCCCTTCCCTCCACTATGAGTGACTTCAATGACTCTTCTCCTTGTCCAAAGAATTTTTGAGTTACTGAACTGCAAAATAGCAGCTATTGAAAAACAAAATAACACAGCCAATGATAAAACATTCTATGCCTGAAACAGAGCATTCAAGAACAGCTTCAGCAAAAGAATTCTCAGACTTCAGATTCCCTACTGGGAAAAAAAAACAAAACAACCTTTATATACCAACACAGGATATTCTATGACTCTATGATCATTATTTGTCTCCATTTCACATTCCTAAAGAACAGCTTTTATTTATTTAGCAAGAGTTAACCAATCCAACTTGAGAAGTGCCAAATCCCATCATAATCTTCCTTCACATCATCATCATCACATACCTTGTGTCCTGTTCTGAAATCTAGGATATGCACTTCTCAAAGTCCACGGGCAAGACTCAAGTCTTGGGCCAAAATCCTTGCCCAGGAAGCAAAGGAGTCCCACAGCTGATACCTCCCACTGGGGTTTACTTCTGGCTTCTACTTTTGGTTCCCTCACAGTGTTCTTGTGTAACCTTGGGGGCACCACTCCAGCCCAAATTCATGAGTTCACTGGAGCCCTCACTTCACATCATGCATACGAGTTGAAAATCAATCCAAGTATATTGATACAGCCATGACTTGCTGAAGGTCAGAAAACAAACTGGTGACAGAGCTGGAAATAAAGCAGAGACCTCCTGATCTCGAGATCAATTCCTTTAACCTCCAGGCCATGTTTGCATGAATTAACAAGGGAAACAATTCATCTGCATGTGGTCTGAGTCACTTCAGTGATCAGGTAATGTGTCCCAGTTCTGTCATGGTTACATTTGATGGCTCTGGGCTCCAATTTCCACCCCCACGCCACTCGCCCAACAATTTCTGTCCTTGGGAAAAAGTAATCAAGTATGATAAGGATGACAATCATAATTAGCTTAAAATACAGGCCTGCTGGCATGTATTGAGAACAAATTTTTATGTAAAGAGCTAATGCAAAGGGAGTAAAACTAAAGCAATGGAAATTTTAGATTAATTGTCTATGGATATCCAAACGCAAATTATGAGAAATTATCATTTTAGGAAGTGGTAGGAATTCCCTTTACATAAATTACTCCTTTAAATATTTAAAATCCCACTTCAGCCTCACTAGAAATTAATGTTTAATAGCTGCTCTTCTGTAACCTGACAGAAATATTTGTAAAATACATTTATCCTGGTCAGCTCCATCCTGCTCTCAAAATATAGGCAAAAAAAGAGAGACAAAGACCAAACAAGGCAAGAAACAATCTGATTTGCTGAGCTACCTGTCACTAAGTAAATCACTTGCCAGAGAAGAAAGAAGAATAGACTCAAATGCTTGAAGGTGACTCTTTGTAACAGCAACCAGTTATGAATTATATCACATTAGCAGCACTTCTGTGTTTTAGAGATTTTCTTGTTCCAATGTATTTGTCCATCTTCTGCCATTTTTCACAGCTAAGCAGCTACTGGTCTGTTGGAAGGACGCCAGCTGTCAGTAATTCTGAGTGATTCTGTCAAACTGACACTTCACCAATCTGTAAGAGTGTGCATTTCTGATGATGGATTCCTCACTGTGTGTGTGACAGGATAAATTACTGCCAGCAATACCCACAAAATCACTGACCTACCTGACTCCATGGGTCAGTGGGCTCGTTCTAGAGAGACAGGCAAGGTGCAAAGCCCTGCCAAGGGGTGACAACTGCCACGCTGGAGGGATCCAGAGGGAAAGCTGGGTTTGTTTTCTGACCTTCACTGAAACCCCAGCCTTCAAAATAATGTGAGCACTGTGACCATGCCCATTACATCAGTAATATGTGTGATAAGAATTAAGCAGAGACAAGGGATGTACCTTTACCAAGGAAGCCTGAATAGCTGCACTGGTTCTTTTTCAGCCAGGTTGATAGAACCTCTCAGAGGACCAGTTTTAGCACAATAAATCTGGGTAAAACAACTCTTTTTCAAGAGTTTCAATGTTGCAATTAAACATCCACTAACTTTTAACCCTCTTGTCCATCCTACAGACTCATGTATCAGAGATGCAGAGACTAATGCCACAATGGTAAAACACAGATATCAAACCATTATCACAATGAGCAGTATTTATCATAGCAGTGTTGGTTACATGTGTCAACTGCACAAGCCTGCCATGGAAATGACCTCTAAAATTACCTCTAAACTTGCCCCAGTTCATGTCTTTTCCAGCCCCCTAAAAAAGCATAGCACAAGTAGTAAGTCCTGGTGGGTTTTGCACTCCTTTGCCCTTCTCACTTCATTCCAGTCTGAGTTACACATTGTCCCACAGGGTGAGGAGAAAAACACAGCGTGGGGTCAGCAAGCTGATGGATAAAAAAGGTTTATTTAATCAACCCTTATTGAGCAGAGCTCGAGTGATTAATCTGTGCAAGTGCCCAACTCTTCCACCAGCTCCTTTGCTGAGTCTCTCCTGAACAACTCATTAAACAGAGCAAGGAAGCATCACCCTGGCAGGATGATTAAAGTCTCTGCATGAGGAGCAAGGAACCCTCTGAGATCACTCAATGTGCACATAACAGGACTCAGAGCCAACAGAGGCTTCCTCCCAACTGAGGAAAGAAAAGTGATGGTGCCTGTGATTTAAAAAAAAAAAAAAAAAAAAAAAAAAAAGGACAAAGCTTTTCCCTTGTTCTTTTAATGATTTCCAGTGCTATCAAAAGACACAGAGGCACATGTACAGCTGATACAAATCTCAGCAAATCCACTGACTTTGACAACACTACATGAATCTAAAGCAGCTGAAATTTCAGACCCAAAGTCTTAACAATTACAAATAAAACCGTAACACCCTAAATTTTGGTTACCATTTAAAAACTCAAGTCACTGCCCCTGAGAAAACTAAAAATACTGACTTAGGTTTCGACTCACCCAGGCAAAAATGTGCTCAAACCTAACAGAAAGAACTACATGCTGCTTAAAATAACAACCACCACTGCCTGCTGCCTCCACTCCCACAGCTCTACCTTTCATTACTGGAAGCAAGCAGTCATTGTGCTTAAGTTTTCTGGACAAAGTAAAACCAGAAAACAAAGAAACAGTCATCATAATAAGAAAAAAAATGTTTAAAACAAAACAAAAAATATTGAGCTATTTTAAGTTAAATATTAGTCACATAGATTCCATCAAAATTGTTACTGACTCATTATTACTAATATAGGATAATAATGTACTACAGACAGCAGACAAAATGTGTCCTCTTCTAAAAACATAACTTATATAAGTCCATATATAATTTATTTGAAAGACTATGAAACCACAATTGCAGGGAAGCCATATGATACAAAAAAAGATAATACGTTTTTTTTTAAAATCCCACAAACCGCTGAAACATCTGGTTATTTCCAAAACTGGACTCCCATAGTAAATGAAAAGCCACTGAAAATAGCACAACGACCCCCAAATAGCACTGAAAACCTGATGGAATTAAAGCCTCAAAGGAATGTGTTGTAAAAAGTCTAACTGCAGCTTCCCCTAAATAACTCAGCCACACGTGGACGATATAAATCATATTTTTAACAGGACAGAGCATCACAAGCAAGTGTAAATCAATAGGGCTGCACATGTACAGGGAAATGCTAAAAGCATTAGAGCAAAACCCTCTGTGCTGAGAGACCCTGCAGCTGCTCCAGGAAAACACTGGAGCAAGCAAATCCACGGAGCAAGGAGAGGAGTGTGGAGCATTCAGAGAGCCCAAGGAGGCTGCCAGCACCAAAACCCTGCAGAATCCCTGACCTGGGGTTTTGGGGTGAGCAGGGGAGGATCTGGAGGCAGCAGTGCACGTCTCAGACTGCTCTGGCCATGGCCCTGGAGGCTGAGCCACAGGGGAGCTGCACTTGATCACAGCAGGGAAGGGCCTGGGCATGTGCCTGATGCCTTAGATTTTAGCTTTTATATTTTTTAGATCCCGGGCTGTTTTAGTGGCTTTAGGTTTCATATTCCGTGCTGCTGAGCTCTCTTCACAGAGCAGAGACACAAAACAATTCCTTCTCCAGCTTCATGCCAAGGACAACTTTCAGCTCAAGAACGAAAGCAGCGGTGAAGGGAGAAGAACAAACCAGGAGGATGGAGCTTCATCACCTGAAGCTGTGGCTGGACAATTGTTTCTAAAGTGCTGCTGGAGCAGAACTTATCAAAGTGTGGCACCTCGTGATCAGGTGTCCATTCTGGGACCATTTTGGGGCACCTTGGGTGTGGCCTGGCTGGACTCTTGTGTGGCCCAGGTGTGCCCAGTGAGGCCTTTTAATAAATATCTACTTTATCCTCTTGCTCTATCCAGTCTCTGTTCCAGCCTCCAGAAGGCAACATGTCCACATGGAGTCCTGATCCAAGACTCAAAAAAAAGATGTCACAGTGATGTCACTGTGGCTGTATTTAACATGGACCACATGGAGCACAGGTGCTGTCAAAATTGAGCTAGGTGGAGGCCATACACAAACAATCATATATTTTATGCAGAAATGATTAAAGGCATCTTTACAATTCAAAACTATATATAGAAAATCTGAATCTTGGATTAATTCCTCCCAAATTTAGGCTAAAAAAAAGTGAAAAGATTAATTTAATTTTTTTAGCAGCACATGCTCCTGCAGCCTATGCAACCCAGCTGGGACATGCAGAAGGTCTAAACTGGAACTGAGTACAACTTTAAACTAGGATATATTTAAAAACATCTTCAATGGGTGGAGTTCTATCTCCTCTTCTGAGTCAGGGCATAGCTAGACACCTACTGACATTTGTTTCTCTATGTAATAAAAATAAAACAAATGACAGTACAAAAACCTGTAACTTTAAAATTACATACCAGTCTTTTAAACCTAAACCCAAAAAAATTTACCTGGATTAAAATATTTGATTTTTCTAATTTAATTACCTTGTTAACACCTGACATTGGAATAGCACAAGCTGTGAAATGGAAGCATTTAGCAGATGAACTGAATATAAGAAACAGAAGTAACATCAAAAACTGGATCACAAAAGATGCAAAGTACTAACAGAAGGAATAGCCTCTACAGTGGTTTTATTTTTTAAAAAATCAACAATTATGACATCTAAAATACTGCAGTTTGCAAATCTGGACTGTAACTTCAACTACTGCACCAGGAGTCTGTGATAAAGACAGAGGAGACACAAGAGACCCCTGTCCTGACTTACACTGCCAGAGCCAAGGAAGGTCAAAGGGAAGCAGGGCAAAGAGGAGAGAGGAAAAGCCAACAAGCTGAAGCATCAAGCTACAGCTGCAGCTGGGAGCCAGGACTGTGGAAGTGGTGAAAAATCCTTCAGGCAGCAAAATGAAGGACATGAATCGAGATCCCACACAGCAAAGGCAGGTAAGGACACTCCCTGGGAACACACAGGGATCAAAGAAAGGGCAAGTGCTCCCAGACTGGCTGGATCACAAGCACTGGATGGAGGTAGAAGTAAAAAGAAACATGAAAAAAAGCAGCTGTCGTTAAGGAGGAATGACAGGACGTGTTGGGACAAAGCACTGGAGGAAGCACAGGCTGGATTCACTGATGAAAGGAGGACAGGCGGCGGATACAGGCGGGGTGATGCTGCCAGAGCACAAAGCCAGAAGCAGTCTGGGAAACCCGATAGCATAGAGCAGGACAGAGGCTAAAGAGGAGAAATAAAGGAGAAAGCTTTAGCAATTGAAACGACCTTTGAAAAAAAATAAAGCTTTCTGAGCAGTTAAAAATCAAGTGGAAGATGCGGACTCACATCATCTCCGTGCCATAATCCAGGGCAGGAAACCTACACAAGAATACACAGCAAGGGCAAAACTTGGAACAGGAATATAAAATTTCCTATAGAAGATAATTAATCCATCTAAGCATCTCACAGCTTGCTGTGGCCCCATTTATGTTTCTACAGAAAGAATCCAATTAAACATCTGGTGCTTGGCTGAATATAAAAGAGAAAATTATGTCCTAACACCCACCATCATCTTCCAGTGGTGATTTCATCATTACCATAACCAGCCTAAGCTTTACATATTTGACAAGAGAAATCACTGTGAGGAACAACAGTAGACCATTTCTCTTGCACTTTTAACTTCAAACAATTTCTTTTATACAATTTATTTTTACTTTTGACAGAAGGAAGACCATACCCGGTCAGACCAAATAATGGAATTTTTTTTCTCCTTTTAATCAAGAGATCTCCTCTATTCTACTTCTAGGATAAGAACACCATGCACACACTAACTCATTACACACTCTTGCTTATACATTCATTTATTCAAGTCTCAAAGAGATCTCCCCAGATCTCTCAAATCAGGTTTTGCCAGCCCTGGTCCCAGACTACCCACCTCCAATAACGTTACTTAACAACTCACTCTGTGCTCACATTGACTCTCTACCTTCCTTATCACAAATCTACTTCCTACTTTCTAGCTACACTGCCTCTTTCCTCTGTGGCTATTTATTTTCCAGAACAGCTTCCTTGAAAGGAAAGCTTCAATTTTGAAAATTCCAAGTGAGTTACAGCCACTGGGACAGTTTTATTTACCATTATGTTAACTTTCTCAGGCTATTCTTTGCAGATGGAAGGAACCCTTGCAGAACCTGAGCACAGCTCACACCCTTCAGGCACTGGCACGTGGCTGGGGTGCAGCCTTGCTCTGACCAGCATGATCAAAGAAATCTAATTTTGAAAATATGACAGTATTTTACCTATGAGAAACTACACCATAATTAAGGAAACAGCTTCATCTTTTCATACTTGGACACTCACTAAAATAGAAATTGCTTTTTCAGTCTTGATGGCAGAACTACAGGGAAAACTTCTGTCTTCTTTCCCTCAATTGCCAATGATAACAGACACAGACTCTCAATAATAAATCCTATTTAGCCACACCTAGAATTACCCACATCAAGACCATTTCTGATGCAGATTTCATAAGAAAAGTGCAAAACCAGGTTTTCAAACCCTGCTGGACACAGGGCATTCCCCCTCCCTCATCACAGTTGAGAAGCTGAGCTGCCTTTGCTCTGCAGCTTCCACAGCTGGCACCTTACTTCTGTTCTCTCCCTCTTTTTATCTTCCTCCAGTGAAGCTCTTTTCTACTTCTGACCTTTCCAACACCAACCTCATCTTCCATCATGAATGACACAAGGAAGGGAGGCAAAGGGCTCCTGTATGGAAACCAAAATTCTCCAGCTGGTGTGGTTCAGCATTTCTGCGTTGCCCCATGGTTTTTAACTTACATTAATAACTGACATTGCTGTGCTTTTGGGTGGAGCTCTCTGAAACACCCATCAACCATTTCCACATGCTGGGAAGAGGAGAGAAGGTTGTGAACCTGGAAAAATCACCATTTTCAGAACACACAACTCATCCATTTAAAAAAATACACACCTTACAATGATAAATAATAACAAATGTCAACTGCCATTCGATTTCCTGTGCTTATGTGTTTAAAGGACTATTAACCACGTCCCTCCATCTTAAAGAGCTGCTTGAACTGCAGCAAATTGTTAGAAACCAATCAGTTCTACAAGAGACCAATTCATTACACTGGCTAAAATACAAACACAAAGTACAATACAAAATCTCTGACAGCTATCTGGCAAGGGTTACTTCTTCATTAACTTCATGACTTCATGTTTTGCTTATGTATTGCATAAAATGAAATATTGATTGTCTCACCACTTAATACAACATAAAGATAGTATGAGTGTATTGGAGAAAAATATAAATATTTATTACAGAATAAAATGCCAAGTAAAGCCAGATTAATCACTTCTTTAGGTTGCTTTTGTGTGGATTTTTTTTTTCCCTCAAAGAATCAAAGCAGCACTGAGGGCCTGCTAAATGGGAGGAAAAACACAGGTGTTAACGTGCACACACTCAACTACTTTTATTTCCAATTCGCTTTGTTTTTAAAATGAGGGATACATATTAAAATGAAATACTCCAGTTTTGAGGAAATGGTTAAGACCAGGCTATGGCTGTGATTTGAAAGTACAGCTGCAGGACACACAGCCACTGTTTGCTCAGGGAAAGGGAAGACATTACACAGAAAGGATTTAATTCCTCAAAAAAAGATTTTCTCATCACTTTGTACATGCTTCTGCAATTTAACCTTCACCATCTGGTTCAAGCAATTTCCCAGGCTCTGTTAACCTTACTTTTGGGGTGAAAGGAAGCAGGAGTCATTATTGTTTACTGTGCTTACTGCATTTCTGCAGCAGAGATTTTAATTTGGGGGGGCATAAGGAAAAGTGTAAGGAAATAAATTGCTGTGTGGTCCATGAAGCAGAGTCAATCTTAGCAACCTTTCCCAATGAGACTGAGGCTGACTTTATCCTCTGGGTGAAATATTAAAATTGACTTTATTCCCACATGCCTGCCAATTTGGATACTGCACTTGCTGACACAAAAGCATAAAAAGAATATGCTAGTTAATTAGATGAATTATAATGATTTTGAAAATATTGCTTAGAAAGGAGGTTGAACATACTTAGACTGGAGGGATTTGCTACTTCTCTGCAAAAACCAGCAATTTCCAAACTTTCCAAACACAGCTCTTTGCAGCTGTGAAGTGCTGCAACAGAGGCTTCAGGAATATGAGGAGATCACACAAATAACTGGAATACTCTCCTTCCTGTGACTCTGATATATCTGGTACAACGTGAGGGCTGGAATACTAAAGTCACTTTGTTTTGGCTTTTTACTGTGGTTTGATACTGGATGAATAAAATTTTAAGAGTCAATAACTTCAGATAGTTTAAATAAAAATTTATTTTTTTTTTCCTTAGTTAAAGTACTTGTTTGAGGTGAAAAAGTGAGACATAAAACAAGATATCCTGGAACTATTAGTTACAAAAGGCAGAGAAGTCACTGTTGGTTTTCTATAATTGAACTACTTTGCCTTACTAAAGCATGTTTATGTTGTAGGGCTACAGTCTTCATTCACAAAGGTACCTGAGGGTACTTTTTGCCAAAATACCTGGTGCCTTTTACTCTTACTGCTTGTTTTGGGAGAGAGGGTCATTTTTGACAGATCAGGGCAGTTATTGAAAAATCCTAACTGTGCAGATAGCAATAGCTAGGTGATATTTTTTTTCCCAGAAAAAGAGAAGGAAGTCACCCTTCACCTGGGCTTTTAAATGTCTTGTACAGACAGTCTCAGGAAAAGATTGGTTAACACATTGTGGGTGCCACTTTCTTCAGAGCAAAAAAGCCTCCTTTGACATCATTTACCACACACAGTGCCTTGCTGTGATGCTGAATGATGGCAATTGATGGCATGCTTGCCCTGCACAGCTACAGATAGATAATGCTCTCCTCCTCAAATATAAATCATCTTCCTCACCAGCTATTGCTGCCCTGGATAACAAAGCTTCCCGGGATGTGCCCACCTGATTCCAGCTCTGTCTCTCAGACAGCTGGTGGTGTTGCTCAGGCTTTTATTTCACTGTTCATCTGTCACCCACTCTGTGGCTTGGGGAGTATGACTGCTCTCCTAGGCAGGTTCAGAGCCATGCTTTCATAAAATACAGCACAGGCATATAGCATACAACAGGTAAAGAATTATCTTGGCAAACACAGATCACAAAAGAGATTTAGATTCCCCCCAAAAAAATCCTTTACAGCTACTTTGCAGCTTAGCACGAAGTCTTCAAATCTCCAACTGGCACACTCTGCTTTCTCAAGCACAAACTACTTTGCTCTAGAAAGAAAAGACACTTCTTAAAATTTATAATTAATCTGTACTCTTGAAAGAAGTTTTTTCTGCTGCAGCCTTTGTCAGGGAGCAAAGTTACCCAGCAGTTGTCTGAAAAGAGGCTTCTTACAGCTCCTAACTGGGGCACAGAGCAGGAGTTGCTACAGCTAAAAAGGACTGGTAAATCTAGAGAGGCTGTTTCCACAGGACATCACAGAATTAGCTCTGCAAACCAAAAGGCAAATTTCCTCAATACCACAAAAATAAGGAAATTGATAAACATTCACACGGCCCACTTCAGATAATTGAGTGCTTGTTCAACATATTCCAGCAGTGTTGTGTTGTGTGCTGTCTTGGTTTTGTTCAAAATATACATGTTTTATGGTCTTAAATATGCCCATATTTTTTTGACATTAGGAGTACTATGGAAACAAACACAACATTAAACAACATTGTGAGCAGATTTTTCTCTTTCTTCTTCCAATATGGCAAAACAACAAGTATCTTCATTATCACTGCCATTTCCCTGTGACAAGTCTTTCCAGTTTCTCTGCATTAGCTTCTTCAGAAGCTTTCCATCCTTCTTGCTAGAAATGTAGGAATTTTTAAGAAATTTTCACATCACTTTTCTCTATGCTTCTCTCTCCTGTATTTCTACTAAGAGCTGTTTTGAATCTTGTTCCTGGGTTGTTCACACTTTTCCTCAGTGAAAGGCAGAGCAGCACAGGGTAAATGTCCAAGGGAAGGGTGACAGAGGATCATGGCATTTACAGTGTTTTGCTAAAGGGTTCAGAAGGAAAGAAAGGACCATGGGACAGCACTAGGAAGGAAAACCAAGAAGTTTGGAGGAAAATGTTTATCCTCTCACTAACCTCTGAGAAACAAGGAAGATTCATCTCAGCAAGCAATTCTGCTCTCAAGATCACAGTGAGTAAACAGTTTACAGAAAGGTACCCTGAGCTGTCACCTACAAGGGACCAGGCAGTCACTGCAGTTTTCTCCACCAGACTGACACAAGCTACACTCATGGAGAGAGATCTCTAGTCTGTATGCCTTTGATCCAATTTATCCTCACTGCCTTTCTGAGACCATTCCCTCTCTACAACACCCCAAACAGCTCCTTTGGTTCCACCAGTATCTCACTAGAATGTTTGAAAGAAAAACTCTAATTTCCAGAGAAAGCAGATTAAAGGCAATAAACCCTGCACCTATCTTTGCACTTACAGGGCCCAGTGATGTTTACTTGTTCACTCAGACAAGCAGTAAAACACACAGCATTAAGCTCTTGAGTGGCTGAGAAAGATGATGCCTCCCTGGCACTTCTTTAAATTTATGCTTCTTTAAATTTATTTAAACTGCAGTTCCTGGGACCTCCAAATCCAACAAAACCCATGGCAGATTGTACAGGACTCAGTTGGAAAGGTTTTACCTTGCCAGTTAATGGAGAACATATGTACAACTCCATATGCAATCTTTGGAAATTTAATACTCAGAAACCACCCTGTCAAGATAAGGTTGAAGAAAAACAAAATCACTGTTGTTACAACCCAGTTTTCATCTCAGCCAATTTACCCTCCAAGCCTCCTGTTCTCTAGGCAGTATTTTATTATACAGAGCACAAAAGGGAGAAAAAAAAAGGTAAACAATAAAAAAAAATGACCTCTTAGGTTGCCAATTCATTCCACATTTCCCTTACTCTACAAAATGACTGCTCTTTGAACGCATCCCTCAGCCAGAATTCCACACACCCATTGCCCCAAAAAGCTGAAGGGCAATAGGAAAAAGGGAGAAGATTCCTATCCCAGCTGATGCTGCCAGAAATTGAGCTATGAACCCATCAGAAAAACTACCAGAGGACACAGAAGAACAGGGTACAGTATGTTACACAGATTCTGCTTTTGGCTCAGCAGCCCAGAAATGCCTCCTGCACACAGCAACAATCAAACTTGTCTTTCTGGACTGAAATTATTAAGTAAAGGAACAACAAAGTGCAGTTCTTGGTTAAAACCACAGAGAAATTCTTTGTAGGGTGAACTTGATTTAAAAATTATTCTCCCTAAGATTTTCAGGATAAATATTCTCAGGGGCCTTTTCCTCTGAGCAGCTCTCCAGTCTCTGTGAACATGGGAGCTCTTCCAATACACCATGTCTGCCTATGAAATCTGTAATAATTTGGGTGAGTTTTGAAAAGGTCTAGAGGACTCAGAAGAATATCTCCAATCATTTTTCAAGAGGGCTCACATGCTGAAGTCACTAAAGACCCATCTTTATGAAGAAGCTAATAGATATATTATGGAGAGGTGCCTGAGGTTAAACATATTCAATCAAATGGATGTAATACCATAAGTCAGTTGCATCATCTTAATTTAGATTAATTAAAAGCTGAAACATCAACCAATGAGAGAAATATACAATGGAATTAAACTGGTAGAAGTTTCTGAACCTAAAGTTCACTGCTGTAAATACTGCAGAACCTACACATCAACAAACCTAAGATACTAGAAGTACTAAACTTTTAAGTAAGTGGATGAGCAGGAACATGTACTTTTGTTAGAAAAGAATGTATTTAAACATTCTCATTTTTTATTTCTTCCTCCAAGGCACCATAATCCAAAAAAATACAACTATTTAAACAATTAAATTCAAAATTTCAGGCACTTTTTGGGGTTTTTTTTGGGTTTTGGGTTTGTTTTTTTTTTAATAAATAGTAGATTCAAAAGGTGAGATTAAAGTTCTACTAAATGTCAGGACAGACACAGTGTAACCATAGTACATTATCCTGAGAAAGGTTACTTGAAAGTGTTAGCAGTGGAACAGATTTTGCTGCTGTTAAAGGTCACACACATTTCTTCTAATAGTTTCCACTGGAATAAGATAGGGCCATTTTGGTAACTGCTCTGCAACAGCAAAATGGATAGAACTGTGCACTGAATAAACAGTAAAAGCCCAGGAACAGTTGGGTATTTTTATCTAACTGGGCTATCATTTTGTGTATACACTGATATCAGGTATTTACACAGCTAGCAAATTATACCTGCAACAGTTACAAAGATACAAGGATTAGTAACCAAAATCAATTCTATCACTACCATCTCAATAAATATAAATCATTTCAACTTCACAGAACACTTGTCTATTCCTAAAATTTCCATGACTATTACCTTTCCCTGTTTATAAAAGGAATTAGTGCAGTTCCCCAAAAGTGATGGTGCAAATCATCCAAGGGGCATCAAAGGACAGGGTGCTTCCCTCTCTGATTTTATGGTGTCCTTGTTTTGATGGGTAGCACAACATCAGAGTTTCATCTTGCAAAGGCAAATTCTGCATTGTCGTGGCAGTGCAGGGGATTGATTTCCAGAAAATTGTTTGTATATACAGTAACTTCAACCATAAGCTCCAGCACAGAACCAGGATCTGCCTTGCTGGAGAACATCTCTCAGTGAGGCAGGACCTGTCAGGAAAGAGTCCCAGCACACACTCTGTGTCCTACAGAGGGAATCTGGAGCACTCCTCATCTGCCACTCCACAGAGAGCAGCTCAAGCAGGGAGAGATGGCAGCTGAGCCTGTCCTGGGGTGACATTATGACATTATGATGTTTGTATCCCCACTGGTGGGTGCTGTTCATGCTGGATATCATGTTCTGTGCCTTTCAGACTGGCTCTGAAGAGCCAATGTTTTGTTTTGGTTTTTGCTCTCAGCCTCTCCCCATGGCTGGTGGGACACAGACACAGGGCAGTACCTGGTGCTGGTTTTGCTTTTGCTTTTTGCTATTGCTCTCGCTCTTGCTTCTGCTCATTAGCTAGTTTAGCTAAACAGTCCAAATTCCTTCCTGGACTGTTTCTCCTTTCCTTTTTTTGGACCTACTCAAACCTGCTCCAGACTGGGACCTGGGAACACCGAGAGTTTGCACCCTGTGGCTGCAGCAGCTGCCCCAGAGCCGGAGGGATTGATAACAGAGCCACCACCCCAAGAGAGACTTTCTGAATCTGTCACCTTTTTCAGAGCAGTGACAGAGTGGTGTCACCTGGTATTGTTCATTTTGTGTGCTGGGGGTGCTATGTCTGTTAAATAAACAGATTCTTTCCACTTCTCTCTGAGGAATTCTTCCCAAACTGGCTGGGGGAAGGGGCTGTGTGGGTTTGCTTTCTGGAAGAGCCCCCTTTGGAGATTCTTTCCCAAATTTGCCCTAAACCAGGACAGAGCCCTTCCAAGGCAGAGTAGCAGCTGTCACTCACTGATTTTGAGGAATGGGTGCTCAACTTTGAGGATCTGGGCAACCCACAGCAGAACTGCAGATCCCCTTCCCACTGAAGCCACAGAGACAAGGTCACTCATCCTCCAGCATCGTGATACAAGCCTCCCAAGACACTTCCTAATTAATACTGAGACTCCTGGAAATGGAGAATAAATTAAAAAGCCGTGGTACAAATGCATTCTCCATCTGTGAGTCTGACCACAACTCGCTCCACAGAAGCTGGAAGTTTTTCCATGTGATTTTAATGAATAATAACCTGGCTGCTCTCAGCTTCACAGTGATCTCATAGCTAAAAACATTTCAAACAGACAACTCAGAGTCTTTCTCCTTTAGTGTCAAATATAACAGAAGTAGCCAAAAACCCACAAGATTTGCAAACCCATAAAATCGCATTTGGCTTTCAGCTATGGAACAAAAATAGAACCAAATCACAGAGGTCTTATATAGTCCCTGGAAGCTTCAATCAAGAAACAAACATGGGCTGCAGCCTTTGCTCCATTTTTGACAGATCTCTGTTTCCAGCAAAAGTAAAATGGGTTGATGGTTATTAGGTTTGATCTTCTGCATAAAACAAGCCTCCACTTTTACTACAGCTGTCTTTGCTCAACAACTTTCATCTAACATGGATCACATTCTATAGAATCCCATCCAATTTAAATAAACACTGTGGGCAACTGAGGATTTATCACATCATTGATAATCAGTTCCACTGCTTCACTGCATTCACTGTTAAAAATATCCTTTTTTTCCCCTCTTGACTGAGTTTTAGTGACTAACAGGGAACCACAGGAAGTAAAGAATCCCCCAGGAACAGAGACGTTCTCCTTATGGAGGCAGCTATGTACCCTACAATCCAATGTTTTCTTTTTTATGAAGAAGCCAATATGTTTAGTTTAAGTTCTCATTATAAAAACATGTTTTCCTAAATTCTCTGGAGTTAATTCTTCATACAGAGTAGTCTGAAAATCTTGTTCTTAATTAAACAATGCTTCTCTTGTACTTTGCATGCTTTCCTAATTATCTTTTTCCCTTTTTTTAAGATGAATTGCTTTGATGTGTGAAGCAAAGCCAATGATATAGTGAGAACATTTCATATAAGCTCTCCACTTTCCCATGCTTTGAGCATCAATACTGCTATCTGGTTTTCAAAGTTTTGTTCCAGACAAGAAAGAAATACTAAAAAAAAAAAAAAAGGATCAGGATGAAAGTAACACTGTTAATCAGTAAATATGAAAGTTAATTGGTTAATTAGCTAACTAGTAAATTATGAAAGAGTAGATTAGTTTCTTGTAACCAGTTTTCTGACAATGACAGTGACAACCAAGCAATCCTTTCATCACTAGCAGTTATTAATTACCTGTGTGAAACAACAAAGGAACCAGCTCTCCTTCAGAGACGGGTGACTCCCAAAATAAAAGCAGCACCAACTTCAGCTGGTAAGGGGGGCCATGGCAGGCTCTTTCTGGTGGCAGTGAGCATCTCTTGAGAAGCACTGTTAGAAGCTTTCCCAGTGACTCACAGCTCCTACTATCAAGACAGAAAACCTGGCACAGGGACCACAGTGACCACCCACCCTGGCTGCCCAGCCAGCACTGCCCCCATGGGGATCCTCCCCTGGGTGCATTAACCTGGGCCCAATCTCTACCAGATGGCAAAACCTCTAAAACCCCCCCAAAGACAGGAAATTTCACCCACTGTGTGCATTTCTTCCCAACTGCCTCCTTAAAAGGGTCTTCTAATGGTCTGGTATCTTCTCAGGGAAGGTTGCCTGACCCCTAACTCTGTATGACCAGAGGATTCCACAATCCCTGCATAATCTACAGAGCAACAAATGTTCCAGGTGGATTTTTCCCTCTTCATTCATTGCACACAAGTATCCCTGTCACTTCACATTAAACTGTTTGGTTTCCTTCTGCTGCCCGAGTTTGGATGTGTTCATGCCCAGTCTTTGATCAGTGGCTGTGAAATATCTCCCTGGCCAACAAATCTGGCCCACAAAACTTGGAAACAAAACAAATGTTTGCACAGGAACAGAAGTATTTCATCACTACTAAAATAGATGAAAGAGCCCAAGTGCACAAATGCACAAGTCTCAAGCATCACTCATAACATCATAAAATGGTTTGGGGATTGGAAGGGACCTTTTAAGGTTATCTATTCCAATTTCTCCACACTGACAAAGGACATCTTCAACCAGATCAGGATCCTCAGAGCTCTGTCCAACCTGACTTGAATGTTTCCAGGGATGGAGCATCCAGCATCTCTCTGGGCAACCTTTTCAGTGTTTCATCACCCACATTGCAAAAAACCTTTTCCTTGCATCTAATCTAAATCAAGCTTTTCTGAGTTTAAAAACTATAACCCCTTGTCTAATCACTACAGGCCCTGCTAAGAAGTTTGTCCCCATCTTTCCTATTAGTGCTTACAGAGCATGGCTCAGCTACAGATCCACTAAAAGCTCATGCAGGAATACGAGTGGGAACTGCAGCAGGAACAAATCCTCTCCAGCTTTGCTTTGTATGGTGACAGCAACAACAGTAAAAACCACGTGAATGTTTTAAAAACCTGTCAAATCACTGCAGTGCAATACATACAAATATCCACTGTACACAACAGGACTTCAGTACCAGCTAGCACTTCCAGAATATTTTTTTTTGTACTTTGTAAAGGAAAAGCAGTCTAATTTTGAAGACCATTGGGTCCCTGCTGCTCCTACTGATAATGACAGCAATAACTCCCCAGCAGCAATAGGGAAGGAAGCCCTATCACCAGCACACACTGAACTACTTTGCCAGCAGGTGCCTAACTTAATGTGATTTTATGTGGATCTGGGCTTGAACAATATGAAATAACTTTCTGAATTAAAAAAAAAAAGTAAAAAAAATAGCAGTGTGGTCAGCTTGTTTTTCAAGAATGGTTTTCATAATGTTTGTGGAAACTGAATGAACAAAAAGATATTCTAAAACCCCATACATAATAACCCTCCATCTTAAAACTATCTTCAGAACTTCTGTTCTATGTATATCAGACAGGATGGGGCAGGGTGGTTTTTTTTTGCTTTTTCTATTTTTTTAAATTTTTTTTTAAAGGTCTGACACTGAAGAGTGTTCAAGAAGGATTTATTGTTCAGGGCAAAGACAGGCCCCATCTTGCAGTCCTTGCTGCAAACTCCACTATAGAGAACAGAGGCTGGGAAGACAAGGAGTCAAATTTAACTTCATATTCTTGTCTTCTGAGGGCTGCACCCTTTACTAGGCTTCAATTCTGCAAGCACTTAAATGGATGCTTATTTTCAGTCATAGCAACCTTCTCACTACAATCAATAGGAAATATCTAAGGCCAACAAGCTGGGGGTTTTATTTGCCTGGGGTTTTTTTGTGACAGTGGTATGTTGCTGTTTTTTAACTCAATTTCCATGTTTCCATTCTTACCTTTACTAAGGATTAAGACATACAATTACTGAAATTGAGACAGGCATTATTTATCCCACACCTGCTCGTGGACAGGCACTTCTGAACCAGCTTCAGTGTTGAGGCAATTTGGGCTACTGGAGATTTATACAGGAACTCACAGGGGCAGATTCTGCCCCTGAGCAAAGTGAGCAGTAACCTGAACTCCTGCAGCTTGCTGCTGGGTTGGGAATTAATAAACACACAGCTGTCAAATTATCTCCTCCTGCTCCCCCACATTTAGTCCACAGGACAATTCTTCTCCTCCTTGGCACCCACACCACCAGTGAGAAAAAGAACCTTTTAGTTTCAGTCCTATGGCTAAAGTGAGGGCAAGCTCAATGAAAAGCCATTTGTTCAAATGTGGCTGGAACTTTTTTTAATGATCTCAAAAGAATGTTAAAATTTTGTGGCTAAACTGACTAGACCATATTTGAGCTGTAAAATATTCCATTTACTATGGAAAATGCATTCAGAAGCAAGTCCATTCTCAAACAGGATACTCTCCCAAAATGCAGGCACAAGAAAATCACTGTCAGTTTATGTCAGTTTTTACTTCTTCTATTTGTCCATTCCCTTAGACCATCTGTCCAGCATCTTGCTTGTTCTTGCCAGATTTGTTATTGAAGGCCTGATCACAAATGACATCAGCTCAGATGAACTGAAGTCTCATCCCTATTTCTGGCTCTCTCCCCAGATGCCTTGTTCCTAAACAAGGCTATACTCAGCTTTGGTGTTTTCCAGGACCTCACCAGTCTCTAGGAAAGACTCCAGGCATGGTATTGCCATTGCCTCTTAGTGCTGGGTATGTTACCACATGACTTTTCCTTCTCCTAAAACCCAACAAAATCAGCTGTGCAGGGAATTAGAAAATCACAGATAGTAGGTTTAAATCAAGACATGGCTCTTTGCTCCCTGTGCACGCCCAGCCTGGACTCCAAGCCCCAGCTCTTGGAGCCTCCAGACACACAGAGGATACTTGCAAAGAAATCAGCAGCACCAGGGAAAACTGTTCCATGCTTCAAGCCTCTGACTTGTTGTTTGCATTGATGCAGTCTCAGGTCTTTCCTCTCAAAGTTTTCTATTGAAAATTGCCAGTTCTTATCAACTCTGAAGACAGGCACTGGAGGAAAAGCCAAACTTCTAAGCTGTAAGCTGCTTCTGTACCAACTGTAGGACATTATTTCTGTGCAGACATAGCCTAGCTATGTATGTTTCAATTCCTGTTAACTTTAGAGCAACTTTGAACCAAGCATGACATGGGAATCTCCAAGTCACCCACTCCCTGGAACTCTTGGGAACATAAGCAGCAGAGGAGAGAGACTACCCCTGTTCCCCACAGGGAAAAGGCTGCTGTGCCTTAGCCCTCATTATAAAGCAGGAATTCACCACTGCACAGAGGGAATGCTGACAGGGAAGATGAAAGAAGGGTGTTAAGAGGCAGGGCCCCTAGCACAAAACCCACAGCTGCAGCAGCAAGCTTCCCCACGATGGTGCTGGTTTCAGGTGAGTGCATTCTGAGTTCCAAGAAGCTTTTATACATCTCAACAGAAGGGACAAGGAAGTTCTCTCTCCAAAGGTGTACCAGGATTTGACTACAAGCAGTAGTCCTGAGCTAGAAACTGCACCAGTTAAGGTCTTAGACTGCACATGACAGAGAATTAAAGCACACACCTGCTTACACACATCAGGATCAACTGCTATTGACAGGAGACCTTCCATGTGCTATTCCTGGATGCTGGTGGCTCTAAAGACCTGCCAAAGAACATGTCTATTGTTCAGTGCCTTGCAGGGCTGCTCAGATAACAGATGTCTTGCCATAAGTAGAAGCGATGTCTTTGAAACAGAAAATACCCTCACAGAGATCAGCAGCTCTCCAAGTTCCTTAAATTACTTCTAAATGTATTTATACACAGTACAGCAGATTTTTCTTTTTTTTTTTTTTTTAATTAAGATATCCATCTGAGCCTTGCAGGAGATCTCAGTGCTGTGTGCCAGCAGTACAAAACCAGAAGCGTGACAAATAATTGTCATTAAAGCATAAAGGTCAGGGCAATCCCGAGCACAAATGCAGGCTGGCTGGAAAATGGATCAAGAGCAGCCCCGAGAAGCACTTGGGGGTGTCAGTGGATGAGAGGCTCACCATGAGCTGCAACGAAAGCCAAACATGTCCTGGGGTGCATCAGAAGCAGTGTGGGCAGCAGGGTGGGAGAGGGGACTCTGCCACTCTGCCCTGTGCTGGTGACACCCCACCTGCAGTGCTGCACCCAGCTCTGGGGCCCCCAGAACAAGAAGGTGTGAACCTGAAGAACAACTCCAGAGGGCCATAAAGATGAGCAGAGGGCTGGAGCACCTCCTGCTGTGAAGACAGGCAGACAGAGCTGAGGCTGTTCAGCCTGGAGAACAGAAGGATCTGGGAGAACTCACAGCACTTCCCAGTACCTAGAGGGGACCTGCAAGCAAGCTTGTCCTTTTGCAAGGGGACAGTGGCTTTAAACTGAAGGAGACTGAGTTTAGATTTTAGGAATTCTACCCTTTCATTTATCTTCTCACCAGCTTCCTCCAGTTACACACTCGTGTTACACCTGTGGCTGGGTGTAGAACAGTGCTTCCCCCTCCCTCCTCCTCCCAGCAATCAGGGATTCAGCTGCAGCAGATAAATCTTGCAGCTGCCTCACTGGCACATGACTGCATTCTGCCTCCACCTCCAGCTTCCCTCCTCCCGGAGGGAGCTGCTCTCAGCCTGCTGCCACCACCCTGGGGCTGCAGGTGAGCTCGGGTGGGTGGCAGGAGCCTCTGCACAGCCCAGATGCTCCTCCTGCCACATCTGCCAGGAGTCTGGGAGGCGACTCAGGCTTCCCACCCCATGCACCACGAGGAAATGGCACAAGCCTCACTTCTGCAAAATAAATGATACAACGTGGCTTGATCTTAAATGTAACATCATTTTCCCCCTTCCTCCATCTGCACCATAAGCAGAGACTGGAAAATGACAATTAAATTGTGGTCCAGCATCTCGAGGCACCTCTGTCAGTTGTCATCGTGGGATTGCTTGCACTGGAGGCAGAATGAAGGACACAGAAGAGCAGACACACTCTGGCCTCCTTCTGGGCTAAGCAGCAACGGAAGAACAAAACCCAAAGTACACACACAAAAACTAGATAACATGCAAATTCTAGACTGATCATTAACTAGGATTTAATCTTCTACCCTACACGTTCATGTGGTCTCTCCTGGGGCTGACTGAAAAGGTTGCCCAAAATAAATATGCTGATATATTCATAATCTGAGGGTATTCAATAAAGATGCAGTGAAAAAAAAAAAAAAACCAAAAAAATGTATTTTTTTTATTTCAGTACCTGTTGAGTTTATGCTTTCCTTCAAAAGTTACAATATACACCATGAGCTAGGATGTCTCTTCTCAACTTTTTACCACTGATGCTATCTGAAAGGACCGTGCTGCTTTGCTGCTCTTCAGCTCTCCCAGCTCATTGCAGCAAGACAGTAAATGCTACTTTTATCAAGATCAGAATATGTTAAAATGTTCTGAAATCCCCTAGGCTCATTTAGAATAAGAAAAGTGTTAAGAAGCAGAATTTGGGGCAGCTGCTTAAGGAACACAAATTTACAAAAGTACCTCATTGAAATGAGGTTCCATGAATAATGGACTTTTTCAATGATCCAGTCCCTATTTAGCCACCAACATCAAATTTGAACATTTGGAAAAGAGAAGGAAGAAAAAAAAAAAAAAGAAAAAAAAGAGAACCTCAGATCCTGGTGCTGAAACACCAAAATAAAGAATGAATGCCTAAACCCTTTCTTAAAAAAATGTTTCCTTCATATGTCACATTTCCATACTTGCTGCTTGGGAAAGGTTCCTTAGATGAACTCTAAGCAATCTCTGACAATCATTTACTAGAAGAGAGATATCTTGAACAGTCTTTTTGCAAGTTGAAGTGAGTCTCTTGTCTCATGTTTCTGGACAACATTTTAAAGCAAATTTACAAGAGCTGTCTCAGAAACAAGTAACATCTCACACTAAAGTAGGTTTAACAAATTCAGAGTCAACAAAACCTTCTTTATATAAATTTTGTGGGCTGAAGGCTGTTAGCAACTTTCTAAAAAGTTTTGGAAAAGAAAGGAAGTTTTAATGCAAGAAAACTCAAAACTTAAACCAGCAGATTCTGTGAGGACTATAATGTTTAATAAACTGCACTTAGAAAAGTGTCAATAAGTCAACGACACAGTATGAACCTCAAATAAATCAGCTATTGATTTCAAGACAATTCAATTTAGGCAAAGCAAACAAAAAAAGCTATTGCAACTGAAAGCCATCCATCTTTATTCCACAGACACCTGGACTCCTGAAGGTCATGTGTGTGTGGAGGAAAAATGCTGTTCAGGTTACAAAGGAGCTGAACAGTTCAGTCTAAATGCTAAACCCCTGCAATGCAATGCCAGGCCAGGAAAAATGTCTTGATAAAATACTGTTACGGTTCAGACAGACTTTTGTTTCAGCTCCTGATCACATCATCCTCCAGAGCCCAAATCCAGCCTTCTCACAATTCTTCACAACAGTGGTTTTGATAAAACAGGGAAGTCTGGGTCTGCTGTCTTGACTTAGCTAAGGAGAGCCTGGGCAGCACCTCTATTATTTACTCCTGTTTAAAATACTCTCTATTCTTCTTGAAAATATTTAGGGTGTGTTGTTCTGCCTCATGAAACGCCTCCCCAGACAGATGCAAGATGAGGTTTCCCTCACACTCCTTGTGCTCAGATGTGGAACTGCCCTGATGATTTCACGAGTGGCCACGGAAAACAGGACTCAGCAGCAAACAACGGAGTGGAAAAGAGCTGCCCACACCATCACTCCTTCCCTGTGACACAAATGTCTGAGTGCAAAGCTGGGAAAACAGACGTGGCTGCATCCAGCCAGACCCACCCTGCAGCCCTGCCCTTGGTAATTCTAGTATGAAATAATATCCAGTAGTTTAAAATGATGAGCAGCAATAGCAATGCCATTCCAGAGTCACAAGGAAAAGCATGGATTACAGCAACAGCAAGCAAGCAGAATTCTCAGCAATTATGTTTATAACAATCATCACACACACAACCCACAAGCCCCAGTGATGAGAGCCAGGGCCACAGACCCACCAAGCTGCCAGGTGCCACTCAATGTGACCTTTTCCACATTTCAGCACATACACACCTAGAATTTCTGTGGAGTAAGTTTCTGTCATTCACTGTTGCCTCAATGTAAGTATTAAATGAAAAAGAATTTAGTTAGCTGTAAGTGGGAGGGGCTAATATATGCAGACCTGACTGCAGAGTCAGCAGGAATAGCAGATTTTATTTTAGAGCTATCTGAAAGAAACAGATTTATTGTGAAAGAACTGAACTTTTAGCACTCTCCTACGGAATTATTAATCTATTTCTGCTCAAAAGCTGAGCTACTTTAACTGGTCTGTGTGATTGTAGTGGCTTCTGTCAGGTGCCTGCTTCCACCCCAGCCAGGCAGTGGGCTCCTGAGGAACAGCCTTTCCAGGGGACAGGGTGGCCACCACTGTGCTCCCAGTACAGAGGAGCCAGGCAGCTCTGGATAGAGGGAAATGCAAAAGGACTGCAGCACCTCTTCCACAGAAACACAGCTGTGGTGTTGTTCTGAAAGTTTCATTTAATAGACCAAAATACACAAGAAAACTGGATTTAAAATCAGGAGAGAAAACTTCAGTGAAGATACAGGACATCATTACTTGGTTTGACACAAAATTGGACTTCATTAACCCTCTGAGAGGCCTCTGTGTAAACACACACTGGTGAATCAGCTCCTCAGTGTACATGTTACATGAGAATTCAGCTTTTGAACACGGAGGAGAGGAGGCTGCAGCTGCAATGTCACACAGAAACTCCAGTGGAGGCAAATGTAGATAAATTAAGTAGAGGACTAGTTATAGAGAAAAGTCTTGTTCTTTAACTAAAACAACTGAGTAAACAGAAAAGAACTGACACAGGAAGAGGTTCTTCTGACCATCAGAGATACAGAAAAAAAGAAATCCACTTCTACTGGCATACTGCATGGGAGAAACAGCAAACGTGATTGAAATAGCTGGAGAGGAGTGCTGGCTGGAGCAGAGATGGATCAGGGGAGATGCATTCACTGCCTGACTCTGCCCTGAACCCAACACCATCGTGAGCAAGCTGCTTCGTTTCTGTGCTAGGGCATCTTTCAGCACCAACAGCTCAAACAATCCACATTTTGACTCAGTCCTTGCCTCAAACCACATGAGCATTTCCTAGGATACCAAGCCTCCTGTAATGAAAATACTTCTAAATGTGTATCTGCCTTTTACTGATACAAAGTGGTATCTATGGTCTGACTGTCACTTTGCATTCCCATTAGAAACAAAGGAGTTATTTTTCCACCCAGGAAAGAGAAGACAAAGTGAGTCACTGGCAAGGGGGTGAGTCAGTTCCAGCTTTGTGATGATAAATGACAAACCCCTCTGCAGTCTGGAGCCTCCTCCAGCAGCACAGGAGGCCAGATCCTGCCAGCACCTCTCACTCCTGCCTGGAGACCCAGAACAGCTCCCAGCTTCCAGAGCCCACGAGTGAAATCACACAGGAATCAAGTTAAATGTGAAAAGCAATTGTGAATTTGAAATCTTGATGGAAGAAATGTAAGTTTTCAGTGGAAAAAAAATACTCGCAGTGGAGATGCTGAGTTAAGAAAAGACATCTTGCTAGTTCCCCACAAGAAACAAGTGGCACCTACCACTGCAACCTAACAAATCCTGACCAAAAAAAACCAGAAAAACAACTGGGCTGCCTCTGTCTTCAACTGGAGTTTTTCAAATTCATTTGCTTTGCTGAAGTAAAAAGCCTAAATGGTTTCACAGCCAAGCACTCCCACAACCAAAAGTCACCAGCAATGCTTTGTTTGAAACACAAGCAATTTGCAGCACCATGCTTTAAAGCATACTTAGTCTAAATTACTAGCAAAAAAATTAAAGAGAAGAACAGCAACTATAGAAAAAAAAGACAAATCACAACAAGCTTTATCTTCTATTCACCATGGTTTCACAACTCTGACCTTTCCCAAGTTCCACCATTCTAGCCTGGCCTTATTTTGGCACAACAGTGACACTAAGCAGTTTTCTTTTACTGCTACACACAGATAGTGAGAACTGTCACCAGCTTTAAAGAACAAGATTTTGTTCCACTACATAGTCTGTGATCAGAGAGACAGCTGCAGGGTCAAGGAAACACAGAGACACACTCAAAAGGTAATTATCTGTTTGTAGAAGTCCCAGCCACCAGGCAGAGAAGCACTGATTTAAGTCGCCTCAAGGCAGGAAGAGATGGTGGCTCCTGCTCCAAGACACTTTTCTCAGAAGCAGGATCTATCAAAGAGCAGTGTCTTCTTTTAGATCAGGTCCCATAGATTCAACAAAAATACTGAATCAAATTGGCTTTCTTAGACTTTCCCCACTTCTAAAATCGTAGTTAATATAACAGTTTACCTTGTTCAACTCAACAGTCAATTTTAACTCAACAATTTTTAATCCATTTTAATCAATTTAGCAAGAATATTGCTTTTACACAGCAGCTAACACCTCATGGGCACATGCTAGTGGGAAGAACAATGCACTGTTATTACAGTGGTGGATGGCACTTGGATCAGGCTGCTGGAAAAGGAGAATTGGGATCAACTTTAACTGGACCAGGCCACAAGAAAGGACTCAGCACAGCACTGGAATGCTCAACCATACCCAGCAGCTTGAACTGGGTTTAGCCACAGATACAGCCAAATGTTCATTTAACTCATTTATTAGGGAATGATGGTGGTTTGACATCACAGGAGAGATTTAGAGGAAAAACATACTGTCAAAAAGTTACCAATTTTTTTATATTTTTCCACATTTTCAGGATATGCTTTAGTCTATGTCCATACTCTGCCTTGCAGTTCACAAGATCCCCAAGAGGATCTGTGATTTGGCCTAAGAAAGTCATTAGCAGCATCACCATTGGCTTGTGCCAACATCTTGTCACGTTTTAGACTTTTGGAATGAGCAAAATGGGTAAATTCCTTAAAAAAAAAATCCCAAATCAACCTAGAACAAAACAAAAACCCCACACCATCACGGAAACAGGTGCAGTTATCATTTATTTGTGTATTATGTATTTTGTGGCATACAGATCTAAATCAGCCTTTGGAGTCTGGAACTGAAGTATCTAATAGTGTTTACTCTTCAGGCACATAGACTGTGAAACAGAACAGCAGAGACCCAAAATTCAGCATTTTCTTTCAAGTAAAACCTATATATTTCCCAGGTGGACAAAAGCACTTATGACTGCCACAGGGTTTGGGGCATTAAGGTATAACTCAGGTTATTCTAGGCATCATTGTTTCTTACTACTGCAATATTCTAACACATATTTTATAAAGTATTTAAAGTTTTAACACTCGTTTATTTTATTTTTCTTCCTTCTTTGCAAAAACTCTTCTGGTGGCTAATTTATTCATACCCAAAATATGAATATCATATTTTGATCAGTTTTTTAAAACTGATCAGGTCTCCCTCATCTTGTGTCATTCTTGTCAGTAGGTTTGCAAGCAGCAGTCTCCTCTCACCAGACTGAAGCACCTACAGCTAATGCAGAAGGAAATACCTGGGAACTTTATAGCAAGGAGCTGTGTGCATTTCAAACAAGGACATTGTCACCATTCCTGTGGTGATCTAAGCTTGGGAGCCCACAGGGGAGTCCTGGTACAGCTGCTTTACTGAGTGCCTTTGACCTAAGAAAGTTGGTGCAGAAAGTTCCTGTTACAGCCAGATGCCAAGCTTTGGGAAAAAAAAAAAAATCCTCCTTCCTAAACTGTGGAAAGTTCAAAATTTTATGGTGTCAATACAAGAGATGTGGTGTTTTGGGAGTCCACTTCCAAAGGGGGCACTCTCTCAGTGCAAACAATATGTGAAGGTTTTGAATAAAGTGAAGAACCCACTTTGCTTGAGCCATGGCTAAGTACTTGACTTCTGCAAACAATTCCCTGCCACCAACTGAAACCTGGACACAAAAAGCCAGGTGACCTCCCACCCCACTCAATACACTCAGCAACTTGCAGGTATGCAACTCAGATTCCTTCTTTGTTTCCCTCCATCCAATGGATGAGATGAGTTGGGAACTGTTAGGGAAGTTCATTAATAATTAACTAAGGGGAGGGGTAAAAAGTCACCTCTTTTGTTATGCTTCACTTTATTCAAATACTGGTCCATTATTTTTAAAAATCAGAATTTAAACCTCTTTCACATACTACTATCAGGGCATTGATTCACCAACACATCTGGTATGTATTTACCAAGAGATACACAGCATTGTAAAAATGAACCTTTGACAAACACAGGTTTCTCTTGGGCATTCCCTCAAGCATTGATTCATTTTAATGGTGCATGCTTCACAATGAAATTCAGCCTTGAAGATGTTAATTATTACTGGTGTTTCATTGCCCTTGTGGTGTTCCACAGCAAACCCTGATGAAATCTGTCACGTGCTTTATTACACGCTGCAAAGCCACCACGAGCAGGGCTGGTTTGGGTTTTTATAAACCATTCAATGTTTTCAGGGTGCTTAACTGGCTGACACACCTTTGAACTCACCTTGCTCTTCACCTACACGACTTTATCTCAGCCACTTAATTTGCTCAACTCACACAGCCAAAGATTGTGCTTTTCACCACAAGTCTCCAAAGGTTCTGTGGTGAATTTTATCACCTTTTCCCTGTGACAGGAGACATAGGCTGTATATCCCACATTTGCCAACAACTGAACTCAGATATTGCCAAATCACACCAAAAAAAAACCCAAAACCAACCAACCAAGCCTAAAATCACATAATTACTAGGAAACTTAAAGGATGAAAAGGATGACTTAAAATTTGTTGCTGTGATCACATACCCAGGAACAGAGAGAAAGAGAAGAGAAAATTCCCAAATACAACAGGGACAACAAGAATTAAGCTTGCAGCCCATCAGCACTAACCTATATTCAAACAACCTCCTGAACATCACTGCATGAAGCGTGAAATGCAGAAAGAAAAGGACAGCATGTTGGAAAAACATATTTATAAAGGGAACACCCTCATTTGCTAATGAGTGCTTCAAATCCATTGTCACAAATGAGCATTAAAGCCCTGGCATCCCCTCAGCCAACATGAAGCACAGGCCAAATCTATTTTAGTTGTTCCCTTATATTAGATATAGAACTCACAAGCACAATTCACTGATAAAATGAATATGGATTGTATTCTAGTTCTTCATCTCATCATTCAGTACCATTTATTTCACATCAAATTAGAAGATGTTTCAAGCTCCTTAGCAACAAACTCAATATACAGGGTGGCACTGCACCGAAGTGTAAAATATATTGAAAAAGGCAAATGTCTCCAGCATGAGGTGCTCACCCAGTACTCCTGGGAGTATTCAGCAGTTTAAACACTGTTTGTGCAGCCTCCTGTGCCTATCATCAGACAGTGCTGGGAGGTTCAGGCACCAGGACAAAAGCCACTCTATGAGCTCATGCACAACTTCTGCCCCCTCTGCAACAAAGCATCTTGCACTTAAGTGGTCTCACAGAAAACTTCTGAATTCAGGTTTGTTTGCTTTCTTCAGATATTGGACTCAAATTGGGTCTCACTTTGCTCACAGTTTCCCACTGTGTTGAGACCCTAACACAACCACAGCCATAGTGTGCAAATAAGTGAGAAGTGTTCAGCATGGACCAGGATGACTCAGAAGGTGATCCTTAAGATACATAAATATAAATATATATAGCTAGATGAGTAAACAGGGGTCCCTGGGGAGGAGAGTTGGTTGTCACTCCAGAAAGGCAGATTTTTTATTAAATAAATAATACACATTAGCTGTCTAAGAACTCATCAGTATTTTGTAAGTATTTTACATATTAAATTCTCTGAATTCTAATGACACTAAGTGGGAAAGCTGAAGGCAGAGACCAAAACTGAGCTGCCAAGCACTTTGAACTTTCCCTTGGAGAACTGGCAATTTCAGATGCTGCAGGTCAGCCAGCTGACAGTGATCCTATAAAACCAAGCTACAAAATAAGACTGTTATAGCTCAGTGACAAAATCATGAGAAACTTTTCTTTTGATTTCCTCTTAAATAGTTTTTCCTCAATTTTACATGCGCATATACAAAAATTCCTCTCTCATTTTGCTGAATTTCTCCAACACAAAGTAGGTATGAAAGCAAGAAATTATGAAACTGCTCATAGAGGACAGCAATTAAGGGTGCTGGAAGGAGAGGGCACAGCCACCAGGATATAAAATCACTTTTCCCCCTTGGAAAAGTAGAACAGGCAGAGGGGACACCAATCCCCACAGCTCAATGCCACGGGCTCCCTTCTGAGAAATGGGGAGTCACAGAGTTTATTTTATTTTCTCTGCTTCACTGGGAGCCATCTGAGGGGCACAATTTCATCTCAATTGAGTAAAGCAGACAGAACTCAAGAGTTTCAACTTCCTTAAGCAAGCAAACTTTGAAAACAAGCAATTTTGCTGCAGGAGATAGGAAAAAGGAAAGGAAGGAATAGGTCACTGGAAAGTTAAATAAAGACAGAAAAAGGTCAGTTAAAATAATTTTTAATGGGACACTAACAAAGGAAGTCGGATGAGAGTGCTGCAGTGTTATATACAGAGAAATAGTCCAGTGATTAAATAAAACAAAACACCAAAGGCAAAGGATTACACTTACTGTGGAGTCATGCCTGATGAAAAATGTTTAATTAAGACTCTGGGGCTTGTTCAAAGCCACCAGAGACAGTTTGAAACAAAATAAAGTTTTCCTAGCACCACCAAATACAATGTTGTTAGGAGCATGTTGGAGGTCAGAGAGTTTAAATGGAGCTTGGAATAAAAAAAAAAGTTAAATAAAAATAAAAGAAAAAAGCCTTTCTCATCTCATTTGTGTCCACATCACAGAGCATTCCCAGGAAGCCTTTGCTCGACAGCAGACCCTAAAGCAGCTCAGATCCTCTTGGCTTTCAGTGCTCTCTGTGCCTGAGGGAGATGTAGAGGTGACCTAGAACCAGAACATTTTCAGCACCCAGTCCACATTCAAAGCTGCGTAAAAAAAATAGGAAATGTTGGATTTATGTAATTACATCATTGTCGAGAGTGCTTCCAGAACACAGGAGCAATCATAAAATTTGGATCTCTGATGAAGAGAAAAGCTTTCTGAGCTCTTTGGATCCTGCCAAAAAAGACACAGCCGTTATTGCCAAATGTTGCATTCTTTGCAGTTTCTAAACAGACGTGCCTCTTCCCTGCACCAGTCTTTAACTGGCTCTGTTACAGTCCACTCCAGACTCACTTACTGGAAAGGGAAAATAGAAGGAAGGAACTTATTCGAGACGACAGTAAATCTGCTCCTTGCTGAAACTTCTCCAGCTCTGATGGAGCCAAGGTTGGGTCACCTTGACAGCTCAGCTGGCTGTGACTGTGCCTGGTGTCCCCTACCCCAACCTCCCTGCCTGTTTGCACCTGCACCTCCCCAGCAGCTCTCACACCACACTGACCTCCTGGGCCAAGGCATCACACTCCCTAAAAACTACCTGGGACACACACATCTCTCCAAAAAACATGATTCTGATGATCTGCCTGATGAAACAGAGATGCCAGAGATGCCAGAGCAGGGCAAAGACAAATGAATGTACGAAAAAAAGAATGGGCTCAAGAAATGAACAGACTCTCTTCAAATGCACATCCAATAGCTTTACCCTTGACTTTTTCACAGCATTTCCCTACACCCTCCACCTGTGACCTCCTGGCAGCCTGGTGCTGTTCATCCTCACCCCCCAGCTGGCACTGCAGTACCTCACTCAGGTGAGGAAAGGCAGGAAGATGATTCTATGGGATGAGTGTTTCCCTCCACTTTGGCTATCCCAATCTGATTTTGAAAGCTGTGCCTGTAAGGGTGATTTCAAGGTGTAACTTACAGCTGCAGGCACATCTGTAAGCATGTTTCTGAAAATATTCCCTGGATTGTCTTTTCAGCACTCTGTTAGCTACAAGCACATCAGTTCTACTCATGATGCAGCAGCAGCTACAAGTGACTATCTGCCACCAGAGCTGCTGCCCTCTCAAAAATACCAAATCCTGCCCAGCCTCCCTCCCTGAGGGAGGGCAGCACATCCCAGCTCACAAATGCTACAACTGCAAACACAGGCAAAGCCACTGCCTTCAAACATCCATCCTTCAACCCCCCAGCAACAATTCTCTTTTGCCAGAATTCTCCATGCCACTTGCACTTCTTAATTTTTACTGAGGTGTCTTCTTATAATGCTTACAAGTACACAAACAGTTTCACCTTCATCTTCAATAAGTCTTTTAAGCCTCAAAGACTGAAGATTTTCGGGACAATGGTGAATTTTTCACTTGAAGTTAAAGTCTGCAACAAAATTCCACTTTAAAACAAGATGCCTGAGTCTAACTTCAAGCTTGAAACAAAGTGACATTTAGGCTTTGATCCTCAACCCCCAACTCACAAATCAGCTTGGGAAACAGATGCAAAGTTATCAAGGACCAACCTCTGAATCAATTTCAAACATGACCCAAATTGTAAGTCTTGCAATTAAGATCTCCTCTGCAGAGATTAACATTGTGCAAATTGACATAAATTGAAATTCTCCTTCCTCTCATCTGAAGTTTTACAGTCAGATCTCTTGAAAAACTTTCCATTTACAGTTTAGCTTCACTAGAAGTCCAAGCTCAAGAATGAGCTCTTAGATGCCACAAAATCTGTCTCTTTCAGACTGATGCACATCAGGAGATTTTTGGGTTTTGCTGACAATATATAAAGATAAAAAAACGATTCATTTGCTTTTCGTGTCAGTGTTGTATCTGTTTTCTCTTCCTGCTTTCCTTCAAGGAGAACTGGCAAAGCCCAGCTTTGTACTTGCAGCACTGTAATAGTCCCTGGGAAAGCCAAGCAGCACAACTCTTATGCCACTGCAGTTCTACAGCAAGGGTGGAAAGATCAAAATAAAACACCAAACAAATCCACTGCCAGTCTTGCTAGAAAAGCCCTCAGAAACTCTCCCACAGCTTCTAAACATTCTTGGCCATCCTGTCAAATAATTATTTGTGTTTCCCAGTCAGTCCTGTGCACAGGTGGAAATACCTTCCTCCTCCAGAGGAACTACCCCTGAATATCGAGACAGGAAAAGGAAAAGCAGCCAAGTGCAAGACAGAAATCACAGCTAAGAATAACCACTGGTAAAACAACCCTAACAATATTAATCAATAATGCATCATAAAAATGCAAGCCTTAGCAGTAGAAAGTGGAATACAAAACTGCTCACAAGAAAGGATTAATATATTCCTGTCATTATGGAATTGAGTGACACATGATTGAGAATGAGGGGAACTTGTCCTTGCTGCTGAAGATAAACTGCTCTCAGTGTTACCTCCCAATTTCATTTGAAACTGATAACCCAGCCCTAAGGTGGTGACTGTCAGAATGAAAAGCACATCAACACTGCAAAAGAATATTCACTTGCAAATTAACTAGGATACGTGGCAAAAGGCTAAAAACGTAAATTAATAATTAAAATTTTACTTATCAGTTTATTATTCCAATACAAACTGCAGAATCTGTTGCTATTTGACACTTCTTAGCTGAACCCACATATGCTCACTCCTTCAGAAGTGCAATTCCCTCCCTCCAGAGAACTTTTCACAGGGCAAAGAGTAAGCAGCCCCAGAGTGCAGCAGCTCCCTTTTTCCATTCTTACAAAAAATGCTCCTCTTGCCTTGACATCAAGCTGCAGGCAATGGCTCAGCACAATTCCTACGTGCACCCAGAGGTTCCAGTGGTGTTCTTTATTTGATGAAAGCATTTCCTTTAACAATATTAAATTCCGTAATCTCTTTTTAATTATACTGAAATTCTGACTCAAAAAAACCCCTACCTGGTGACATATTTCTCCTCGGCATTAATGCCCACTAATGGGAGTACTTGAAAATCCCACGTTTTTAAAAGCAAGATTTAAAATCCAATTAGACACGTGCTTTGATCAGCTTTTGCCTGCTTCAGCACCAGCTCCAGCTCGAGAGGCACACCAACATGAACCATGAGGAGTGGCCCAGCATGGACCAGCAGGAATGCCAGCACCACCAGAGCCAAACAGGAGGGCCAGCAGGCAGAAGAAGCAACAAAGGCCAGGACCTTCAATGTTCTTGAATATCACCATCCAGCTCTGCCAGGGATCCCCTGCTGGGAAAGCCAGTCCTGCCCCTCTGTGAACACGTGCCAGGCCATGTGCATCCATTCAGCAGAAAGTTAAATGGTGGTTAATAAGTGGTTTTCCTTTGAAATATTCCTAATATAAATACATAAATATTTAATTATATAAATAGAAATATAGAAATATTCCTGATTAAGTTGTTTCCCCTAGTAGGGATTGTTCCTCCTACATTATGTCTTTGCTTTCAGCCATGAGAGTACCTTCATGTTTAACATCCAAAACTCAGGAAATCTAAGAGACAAGGTTAACTAATCCATTACCCAAAACATGAAACCCTGCAACCTCTCCTCCCTAGGGACCAACTTACAACAGACAAAGAAAAGAAGCAATTCAATAAAATCCAAGTCTTACTCCCTGAACTTGACAACATTTTCACGTGTTAGAAAACTGCAAACCCATTTGCCAAAGGGCACAGGGACAGATGGCAACTGAAAGGGCTATTACAGAAATTAAGCATGTAAACACTGGTTGTCTGCTCCAAACCCAGCTCCTGTAATTTCCATGTGTGCAGTGTTTGATGTGGCCATAGCACCATTCCCACATTCTCACTTGAGGAAGATGGGGATGCATTTTTCCAGTTTGCTACTTAACTACATTGTGCTTAAAACTGCCTACAGCTAGAAAACATGACAAACATGACAGAATCCTGCTATTTCCAGCAAGGGAGTCAAATGTGAAAAAAAAGACACCACATGTATTTTTGGGCTATAATTGAAATTTCCAAGTGGTCCCTCTCCTGAGCATTTGAACAGATGTAGTGTGCAAGCAATCCACTACCAGCCACAACTTGTGACAGACTTGCAACATTTTTCATAATTCAATGCAAAATTAATCTGACAGATGAGCAAGAAGCAAACAAACACCAGAACTTCAGACACAGATATATTTTTTACTATGCTTGTTTGACTGTGAGGGGTGACACAGAAACTTAGAGGTCAGCAGGGGAGAGAAAAGGCAGGAAGAAAAGCATTCCTAGATGCCTTGCAGGGATGACAGGAAATCCATCTCTTCCAAATGCCTCACTGCAGCTCTGAGTCCTGTGCAATTGTGGGAAATAGTCACACATGTTCAGCAAGATAGGTGGGAAATGTTTTGTTTCCAAGACTGAGGTAAAAATACCTTTTCAAACATGTTAAGTAGCTTCCATTTCCCCACCTTGCTCTGCATGAAGCACTACTTCCAATGCTCCAGAACTTCACAGGAACTGAAAAAGATGCTAGATTTAAATTTGAGGGTGCTCTGAGCAAACACATTCATGAAATGATGTACCAAGGTTTTCTTTGTCAAGGAATGAACATCAATAATGTCCCACAGGCACCACAGAAACCATGGAGCTCTAGAAGGGAAGATCTTGAACCAGCTGATGATACCTTCTTGACTCTGACTTTAAAACTGCAATAAGAGAAGAATGAGCAAAGTGCAGGGACATGTTCTTTACAGAGAGGCAGTATTTTAATTTACAGCTATGTTAAACATTGGTGCATGAATAAAAACCCAGGATGCATCATGCACACCAGCCTTGACCAACATGTGAAAGCTTTGCTGACATAGCAAGATCATAGGAAGGACAGAGAGCCATTGCATGTGCTTTTCTTCTTTTTTTCTTCCTTATTTTAGTAAACTTTTATTTGCTGGTAAAACCTCTAGCAGACCTGGACACAGGTAAAGGAAAATGAAAAGGGAAGAAGCAGGCCATTTTTCCACCTATATTGATCCATTAAAACTTCCACAGGCAAAACACTATCTAGAGTAAATCAGGCTTGCTATTCCAGAAAACAGAATTCTAAGCACAGGTGTGGCCTCCACCTCAGTCTGGTCTCATGGAGGCAACACTGTACAGGAGCTTTCAAAAGGAGCTCTCAAAGCACAGTGTATCTGCACCAGGAGCATTTTCCTGTCAGGAGCACTCCACAGGACACGAGACTGCCCACAAGAGTCTTCCTCACAAGCAGAGAGCACACCTGGGGGGGCTGCAGAGGGGTTACCTGGGCTGAGTGCTGGGAACTGGGCTGTGCCTCAAACTTACTTTGCACTATGGTCTATTCCAAACCTTTGGGATTGCAAACCTCAGATCATATAAGCTCAAGAAATCCACCCTACCCCTCCAGTTTTATTCCTGAATGTGCCACTAACCTGGTGGGAAACCATTAAACAAATCCCAGCTCATGTACCCTTCCTGACCATGCCTCAGGGTCCCCAGCTATGGAGTGGAAAAGAAAGCATGGACCTTATTTGTGGACCATTTTGAAGCCTTCTGATTAAAATATTATGCCCCAGAGGTAGATTTGGACCCAAATTCTCAAAGATTTCCAGAAATGCTGCTCCTAACTTGCTCTCAGTGAAAGTTTTCAACTGCAATATACAGCAGGAAAGCACAGACTCACCATTAACCAATATATAACATATATGGCTTGACATTCAGTAGTGTTTCCAGGCTCCCAAAAGGCTTAAAAAAGGGTACACCAGGCATAAAGCATTCTGGCAAGGTAACAGTGCCTGAGGTACAACCTGATGACAAGAGATCCCCTCACAGCTGGAATGGGAGCATGAAATAAATCTCTTGGTCACATCCCATGAATGCAGAAACAAGCAAAAGGTCTGAAGAGTACAAAAAAAAAAAATAAAACCAAATGAAGGAGGGGAAAGCCTCTGTAAAGTCTGGCAGTGGGGAAAAACCCCAGCTAATTTGGACATCCAAGAATTAATGGTCTGTTTCCCTTGGTGCCCAGGCACACGGAGGGAAGGAGATGCATTTCCAGCTGCACAAAGAGTTCTCACAGCACCGTGTCACCACGCTGGCCACAGGGCTCTGCAGATGGATGAGGCTGTAAGGCTCTGACATTATTCTGATGTATGGACCTGAGGCATTGCTAATCACTTAGACACAATGGCCCCGTGCATATTTTTGTTTTGCATTTTCTGAAAATATTCTCCTCTCTCTGCTCTGAAAGTCTTTAAGAGAACGTGCTCAGGAAACACAGAATGGGGAAAGGCTCACCAGCAACACTGATGTGTTCTGGGGAGGTGAGAAAGAAAAAACGAAACAAAAAACAAACCACCAAAAAAAACACAAGCTAGCTCAAGACAGCCAAATATGAAGACAATTTTAATTAAACCACATCTGTCTTATATCATCTATTACAGCTAATTTAGTATCACAAAAGAGTTTTATCTCAAAATAGTTAATAGCTCTAGAAACTCCAACTTTTTCCCAGTTTTTTCTTTAATGCAATTATATTTCTGCTGCTGCACCAGAAATATTAATAACCTTTTCTGCATGAGACAGAGAAGCTCTAGAGCAGGACAAGAAAGCTTCAATCCTATTGATGATCTGCATGCTGATGGTTACACACAGCTTATCTGTCAATGTAATTTCTACTGAAGGTATTGAAGATAGGCAGTACCCCTCTCAAATGCACCTCTATAGAAAAAAAACTTCCTTTCTCTTGACTTTAGAGAGGACAAATAAATAGGAACAAAAAAAAAAAGCTGTTGTTCTACTGCATATTGGTGTGTAGGAAGACACAGAAGGACAAATTCTGCTCTTCATTACAGTACCCCTGATCCAGAATTGATCTAACCTAGTCAATGGAACTGACCCAGATTTACAAGGGAGAAACAGTTCAGGGCTCCACTCAAACCTGCAATCCTCAATTTCTACCTCCAAGGGGAATGCAGGCCCTTTGTGCAATCCAAAATCCTCTGCTACAGCACAGTAGAGCTGACCCAGAACTCACTAAAATCAACTGAAAAGCAACCATGGTCCCCCATCATGCAGAGCTCGTGCCATCCACCCAGCAGCAAATTCAAACCACTCAGTGTACTCCTTTCAGGAAAAAAAAATATAGTAAAATCTTATGGCTTTGCCCAGGACAAAACCCCAAACCAAAGAGCCCAGCAGGGAACCATGTTCACCCTGAGCTTCCCTAACCTTGCCACAAAGGACAGGCAAGGCTGATTTGGGAAGAGGAGGAATGTGGAGAGGCAGAGATCACCTGGCACAGTCTGCAGGATTGCCAGTGCCCCATGTCCAGCTGGCTGACCCTGTACCAATGAATAAAACCAGAGTGGGACACAGCAGTGCCTGGGAGTGCCCACAGCCACCCCTTGCAGTCCATCACTCTCTGCCCCAATGATTTGCAATTACTTCAACTTCATAATTACGTGCACACATACATGTGATTAATTCTAAAGATAAAACGCTTATCACCATCTGGAAACTCAAATGTATTTTAGAAGTTAATCAAGACCAAAATACATAATCAAGGCAGGCTTTATCAGGTTTGTATTTATGACCCCAACTGACACATTTTATTAATCACCAAGTGTTTAAAAAGTGTTAAGGTCCTCCTCCTCAGTTACTATAAATTCTGTGCTACCACTTCCAACACAGGCTGTAAAAATACAGATTACTACAAGGACATATTCGGGTCCTGGCACCCACCAGTGTGGGTGCAGAATGTGCTATTCTGTGTCAGGTCACTTCAGATAATACAGACATTTTTGTTCTGCCTGCATACCAATCAGCTTTAAAGCACTATGATGCAAATAGTCTTTAAAAGGATTTTAACTCCCTAAAGCTCTTTGTTTTAAGACAAGGTATTACAGCAAAGATCATCCATAAGATCCAATTATAGTCACCTTATTAATTATATGGCTACCTTGCTTAATTCAAAAATCCCTATAAGCTATCCATTTCAAAGTTTTTGACTCCTTTATACAATCATTTCTCAGCCAAAAAAGCATGAAAATGACTGGCTACAATGGCATTCATTAAATGAATTCAGAAGGCATTACTCTAAGGGTCCTGAAGCCCACCTTTTTACCACCTACAAAATATATCTTGAATGTCCATGTCTTAAAAATGAATAAAGGCAAAAAAAATAAAAAAATCCCACAGTTCTCTGCTTTTTACAGAGTGCAATGTGTTCAAGAAGTGCACTGAAACCCAGCAAAGCCTTTTATTCCTTGTGGATTTTATACATGGACTCTGCAATTAAAATCTGTGTCTCCTACCACTCAGCCAAACAACATAAAAAGACACAATCTTCTGATATTAAGAAGACTTAAGGAGGGCATATTTTAGCCTGAGACTAAAAGCAGCAGTTCCTTTGCAGACTGAGCACAGCTGAGGATGAGATCCTGTTTTTTTACCTCCTGGAGAAGAAAGGGGGGGCCTGATCCTGCAAAACCAGGCTTTACTCACATCCTTGAAACCAAGGCTGCCTCTCTGTGCTGAAGAGCAGCTGACATTTACAGGATGTGAGCATTCCACCCACCTCCATGGCTGGAGAGAGTCACCATCTCCCAGACCCCCGGAATCACAGTGCTGTGAGAAATTCTGCTCCACTGCATTGTTTGTATTTTCCATTTCCCCCAGCGCCTTCTCTGACGTTTTTCCATGGGAGTGTGAAGCCATGGCAGCAGTGATTGATAGCAACAGAGCAAAGCCATCCCTCAGTGTCTGAGCCTGGCACAAACAGGATGGAGGCTACCTTGAAGAGGCACTCTTACTGCTTAAACTGATACCCTGACAAACTATAAAAACCCTTGCTCTTCTGCAGCCTGCACAGAATTAATGACATCGTTCCTCTCTCAACCTGGATGTTTCCAAATGTGTAAGTTGGGAAAGAGTAGTAGAAATGAGGAACCACACTTACTACTCATTTCAGTTAGTAAAGTAACAAAGGCACTTATGAGGAGCTCTTGGCAATTTTGGGATTTCTTTTAATAACAAGGAACTTCATACTCCTTACAGCAGCCTTGTTAGGAGAAAAAGGTTTGCACTTCAGAAGTCACTGCTTTGGGATTACCTGGGCCACCAACTACAGATTTTGTAGAGGGTGGGAAGATGGGTGAGTGCATGTGCACATTCACACACATTTGTGTGCACAGCTCTCTTTTTTCCAGCCAGCATTTTATAAGTGCTCATACTCAGGTTTTTCAATGCACAGAGTCAAATTTGTCAGTGGAAAAGACATGAAATACTAAGTTTCCAAATCTAGCCTCAATGTCAGTCAGTGTGTTCTAATGAACATTTTCCTTCAAATGTTCCAGTGGCAGCCATCTAATTTCATTTCTTTTAAATAGCAACCCCTTCTGATGCTTGCAACCTAAATGTTAATGCCTCATTCAGGACCTCATGTGTAATGTGTAAAATTAATATGGCCAAAAGGAAAACTGTCATCTGCTTTCATCGCCAACACTGGGCACAGTGCAAAAAGCAACCAAAAAAAGCATTACTGTTTTAAAGTAATTCAAAAAAACTCTGGATATTTAAATATTAAATGCATAAGGCAGTGAAATTTCTTTATATAAGGAAGCCTCCCTTGACTCCCATGGACACGAAGCTTCCTTGCTGCAAATGAACAAATGCTGCACCTACTTACACCCTGCTGTTATCCAAGGTCCTGTTAGCATATCACAGAAATGAGAGTCCTGTCACCCACCACGGCTCTCTGAGGCTTGGTCACAGAGCTTTGCAATCTCTGAGCTCCTGGAGTGCAACACCCCAGCTCCCACAGGCACCCCTGCAGCTCCCATGCTCTGTCCAAGGGGCTCCCCAGCAGCCTGCAGGGATTGCCCATCACAGCAAGGGCAGGGCAGAGGATGCTCAGCATCCTCATTCCTTTATTCCCTAGGGATGAGTGTTTCTAATCTGTGCACAGGTAATTCCTAGTGATGCTACAGGTGCTGTGACAGCCCCAGAGGAGAGTGGGGAGGGAGCTGAAGTCTAACACAGGCCATTCATATGGAAACCTACAATTCCAGCTTCACAGAAGGGCATGGTTTACTCCAAACCATTTCCACAACAGCTAACTCCTTATGAAGGAGCATGTGGAGATGGCAAGAAAACAAACCACATTCATTGATCAGCACTAAATGAGAAGTGGAGGATGATAACATTACACAAGAGAAGTGACCCAGAGTCTAAGTGCATATGTGGGAAAATTTTAATTTATGCATGAAACTTTAGTTTCAGGTGCCAGTTATATGAAAGGGGGAACATGCTGCATCCTCTGCTGATTACATTCACAAAATTGAAATCCAAGAAAATCCCTGTGTCTGGAGGCATTAACCAAAGATAATTAGGAACTGAATTCTTTCACTGGTTCACAGTTCTCTGGTGGCCTCACCTTCTAATTGTGAGCACGAGGCTCGTGCCAGAAACACCACTTTGTGACATGCAAGCATTCTGTCTGTAACAACAGGACATTATCTATAACCTGGGTGCTGAAACACAAATAATGGGGAATTAACTGAACCCAGTCAGAATTGCAGCTGTAAGGACAAATACCCCATCCACAAAGATCCTGCAGGGATGGGCCACAGGGAACAGGAACATCCAACAAAACACAAGCATGCTTTGAAATGCTGTCCTTGTAAGATAGGATGGCTGCTGGATTTAAGCAACCCACCACAGATATCTCTTTGTCTTCATCCTGGACACACCAGGTCTATAAGTAAATCATTCCTGAACTTAATTCCATTCCTTTAACATGAAAGGGAAAGCTCCTTCTCTTCTCACTGATTTTAACTGGGCCCTTCATCCATGCATCATATGCTTCATTTTATGTATGTTGACACTTGAACAAGTCACACACAGAACTCAAACGTTTGCTTTGAATAGCACCAACAATCAGAAAGAAAAACCATCAGATTCAAATCACTGTGTCCCCCTTCCCAGTCCTTAACTCCCTCAGGATCAACTTAGAGTTGATACATAATACATATGCATCAGCCCAAAAGGCTTGAGAGGAAAAAAACTGTGCTGGAATGACATTCACACAAGGACAACTGCAGCAGCTTTGTCAGGCAGGATTTGATAGAGTACATCTGGCAACAGAGTCAAACAAAATACAGTAGTGCTGGCTTTGGAAAAAGTAACATGAATCTAATTTCTTCCAATTGTCTGAATCACTTTTAGAGTTAATTACACGGTACAGTACAAGATTAACTACCTGCCACTTCTGAAGAAAACAATTTTTGAATTCAGAAAGATGCTCATATTTCTGAATATGAAGTAAAAATGAGATACTACTTGCACCCAATCAATTGTATAAATTTGTCCATAAAAAGCACTGGGCACTTTGGCTCTACATGCTGTTTTGCTCAGTCCAAAACAAAGTTTCTGTGCACAGACTTTATCTCTGAAAAATTTACTTAAGCTAAGTCATGAAACTTTACATCTGTCAATAGTGTCAGTGCTCTGAAAGTTAGCACATACTTTCCCAATAGTGATACACAGTAATAAAAAAAACTTATAAAAACCTACATGGTAGAAAATGTAATGCGGGAGTAATAAATATCCTGATAAGTTAAAATGTAATAAAACATGACTGTGACACAATTGCCCAGGTAATTTTTGCCTGAACACATTCACAGAGAGATTTCTATTTCTTCAGTTCAGCAAGCAGTTGTTGCAAAAACCTACTCTCATTTGCACTGCAATAGAAAAAGTTGTTCTTCCAATAAGATTAATATTCACTAACCAGGAAGATTTTCCCAAGATACAAAGAGCAGTTTAACTCTAAACTTAAAGCAGTTCCAGACTACCAATCCCTTTTAGAAAAGTGACCAGAGTAGGTTTGCTCACACTGATGACAGTTCCATGGAAATCTCTGAAAAGCTCTTACAGAGACACCAACAAACAGATACAGAACACAGTGGGGTTTCTGGGGGATGGATTTCATTGCATGCAATTAAACGAGGGCCAGTTTCTTGTGGCTGTCAAATGAACTCCATTTCTCTGTATCCCAAACAGAATAATTTAAAACCAGTATACAGGGTCCATCAAAGGAATGCCACACACCCAACTGCCTTGCAGATCTCCTCCTTTGTAAGCAAGAGAGAAAGAGAGGATCAATTGCAAGATGGGAAACTCCTGCATTGACTTTCAAACAGAATCTGCCATCAAAACCAATGGTGAGCTTGTCTTAGACATAAGGAAAAAAATCTCCTGTGGTCTGAGTTGTTCTGATATTTGAGCAAAGGCAGACATCAGCTCTCAGATGCAGATGTAACTGAGGTGATTGTGGACACGAGGCAAGTCTGACCTGTGGGATCCAACCTTCGTTAGCATCCAGAGGAGAGCAGTACAAGTGTAAAGCAGGAGGTGGAAAATGGAGCAGAAAAAAAAAAAAAATCCAAGTGGGAGAGGCAGGAAGGGAATCAGGTTTAGAATAAGATAGTTTCATAAACCTGTCTGAGGTAAGATAAAGATAGTATTAATTATCCTGCCTGTGTGAAGTATTTTACACCTTGGGGGATCCTAACACACCCCAGCCTGGCAGAGCACTGGGTGACCCAGAGCCCCCTGCTCACTGCAGCTGGGAGCCTACAGAAGCAAGCAAACACATCTGTGAAAGTGCAGGCAGGCTAAAGACCAGTGAGCAAACTGATTTCATGGGAAATGCAGCAGATAAAACTGTGATGGGCTGTCACATAAAACCCCAAGACTGACCTATTTCACGCAGACAGAAGTTCCAGGAGCATGGAGCAATAATCAGCTTGCACTCAGTTATCCAGATAGCACATGGCAGGAGACTGAAGGGGAAAAATAATTTGAGCAAAAGAGACAGGGAGAATCAGCCATATACTGCTACAGAGCAAACCCTGCAGCATGGGGTTTTTTTCAGAAAAGGCAGGACAGGCAATGGGAAAACACACTGAAATCCCCACTACCACATCTTTCCTCAGGAACAAACACAGCCCCAGATAAGCCACAACAGCCAGGATCACCTCCAAAGTTTTCTTTACAGTCGTCCTGAGCATTGAGGAGCACCACAATTCATCTTCCCTCAACAACTGCTTGGGGAATCTAACTTGGGAGGGTGGGTTTCCAGCTCTTAGGCAACCTCTGACAAAACTCAGACAATGCAAAGGTGCAATAACCAAATAGCACATTTACAGCTGGCTTCCCCACAAAGAGTGGGCACCCAAGAGAAAAAAAGAGTACAAACCACCTGATTTCCCTCCAGTATGATGTTATCTGAGATACAGCACAAGGGACACATCATATTCTTTTGCAAAGATAAGGCTAAGCTCATCTTCTCAGTTGCAGGCATTGGGTGTGTTTGTGTTGTTTGGGTTTTTCACTTGTCTGTTTTTTAAAAAGGCTTCTGTTAACTAAGTAACTTTCTTATTTTTTTATCCCAAAGTAAAATAAAAGCTAACAGCAGAAATTTGTCTCACACTTCTAGCAAGAGTTCCATATTCAGCTCTCCTAAAATGGAAAATCTCCTCTAACAGATAAAGATTTATCTGAACCCAGAGGGGGCTGGACTCATCATCTGGTGGCTTTCTAGCATCTTTCACCCTCACATTCTCTCACCTGAAACTGAGGAGAAAGTTCTGTAAGCAGCCCCTTGAAATTCACCAAGACAACTCCGGGGCTCAAGAAATTGACAGTAAGGACCTGACATTTCTTGTTTTCTGAAAACCTTATTTTCTCTCCAAAAGGTTTGGGTGAGGATTTTTCATCTAATTCTGATTGCAAAGTGCCTCTGCTAGAGAGCACAGTAAGCTACCAACAACAGTGACACTGGCAAGCCAGAGATGAGAGCTCCCTCCTGCAGCCACCCAAAGACATGCTCCAGTGGAGACCAGCTGGAATTTAGAGCACCCTCCAACAACAAAAAGGACATTAACCAAGATTTTGAAAGCTCTAAATACCTCCAGTCCTGACATACACTCTGCCCAGGATCTGGCTCCAGTGAATTCTGACATATAAATATCCTACAAAAAGATTTAATTGCTAAAAATGATCCCCTGCCCGATGTCCACCACATTGACAGGTCTGCCACCTCCCTCTCTCCTGACCCTTCAAGAACTCTACACTCCCCTACCACTAGCACTGCCAGGATGGTAACACACACAATGGCCCAGCAGATCCCTGGGGGAGCAGCTGTCTGAGCCCCACAAACCATGTGTAACCCAAATGGGGACACTGGGCAGGACTAGAGCAGGGCTCGAGAGCTTCCCAGCAGTTTCTGCTATAGAAACAGCCCACCCAAAAAAAATAAAAAAATAAAAATCAGACTCAGTTATGATCAATAAAGGTTGTGATCTGCTTATTTCCAGATCTACTCTGCTCACACTAACAACCTAAATACATGTCACACAGAATGGGTGCACATTATCCTCCCAGTGATTTCACAGCCTCGCATCCTCCCCTCAGAGTTTATGCTAAATCCTTTGAACTGTACTAAAATCTCAGCCTATTTATAGCCTCACAATACAATGAATATAAAGCCATAATCTCCAACAGCTAACTATATTGAGAATTCTTAAAAGACGATTTTTCTACATTCAAAAATTCACAGAAGAATATTTAAACTAATCTCTCACTTACTGCATGCTAAGTTGGTGTTCCAGCAGTATAATTCATCTCAAACAAGGGGAAATAATAAGTCTTGGCCAAATTTTCTGAATATGTCTACGAACTACATTATCTGTGGAACTCTACCAATTAAAATATCACACTTCTATTAAATTGGTGAAGCTAAGTTACAAACCATAATTCTGCTTGGTGCCTTGAAGACCAGAAATAAATCCTTCTCTGGGTCTGCTAAGGACTGAGCACTCCTTGTGAAATCAGTAAGCATGGGGCAGACATAGCAGGAAAGAGAATAAATATGCTAATTTTTCCAAGAAGTTGGCAGGTATTAACACAGATGGGCACCATACAAGAACACATTCATCAAGCAAATTATACCAACTCTGGAGGAGCAGGCAGCTGATAGAAAAACACCAAACAGGACTTGGCTTCACCACAGAACAGCACATCTACTGATTCCCAATTCTATCAGTGCACCAAGCCTCTACCATTTGATGAGAAACTCTCCAAAAACTTTAAGGAAAAGAAAATCACTTCTCATAGAATCATTTAGGTTGGAAAAGACTTCTGAGTCCAACCAGCACTGCCAAGTCCACCACTAAACTACATCTCTAAGTGCCACATACACATATGGCAACCGTGGTAGCCACAAACAGGGGAAGAATGAGTCAATCTGAAGAGCTTCTTTTTCTTTTTACTAGACTGCAATTCTCCTATCAGCTACAGCTGTGTGCTGTAGCCAGGACATGGCTGAGGGCTGGCAGCAGACAATAACAGGTAGGGCTGGGAAGGTTTGCCTGCTGAGGAGTGTGGCCAGTCTGTCAGCCACAGCTGCTGGCCCACTGCGAGTATGGCTCCCTCTTAGCAGCCTCGCTCCTCTGCTCAGCTGTCACATCCCTCCAAAAAGACACTGCAAGAGCAATTCCCACATCATTTGTCAGCAAAAAGGGGAAAAAGTGAGACAGACAGCCAGATATATATTTTTTTTTTTTTGCCATGCTGGACAAATTTCACCAAGCTGCACAAAGCATCCAGGAGGGGTCTGCGCACACAGCTGACACCGCATGAAGTTTCCACAGCTCAATCCCACCTTTGTGCGAATCAGTAGCTGATCTACGTGGGACTTCCCTGGGAGCCAGCATCTGCTGCCCCCGGTACAGGTCCGTCCCTGGGACGAGCGAAATCGAAAAGCTGAACTCACATCAGGCAGCCGGGAGTGCGGATCCGAGGTGACCCCTGCACGGCGCTCCGCAGCCCGCATCCCTGCGGACACCCGTGCCCAGGCAGCGGCTCCGCCCGGAGCACGGAGCACCGGGACACGGCAGGAGCGGGCAGGGACAGCCGGGACCGGGCACCAGCCCCGCGGGCAGGGACAGCCCGGGCAGGACAGCCGGGACCGGGCAGGACAGCTGGGACCGGGCAGGGACAGCCCGGGCAGGGACAGCCCGGGCAGGGACAGCCCGGGCAGGGACAGCCGCCCCCGCGCTCCGCACAACTCGGGCGAGCCGGCGCGGAGCTGCCGCCGGCGGTGGCGGGTGCCCTTGCTCGGCCGCGGTGTCCCTGATGCTTCCGAAAACGAAAAGCTGGGAACACGAACACCCGCGACCCCCGACGGGAGATGGGGACCTGGGGTCCCGCTCCCGGTGGGGGGACCCGCGGGGACCGGGCAGCTCCCGGCGCCGCTCAGCCCCGACGCGCTCGGGAGCCGCTGTCGCCTCCCGTCCCCCTCCACCAAAGGCACGATATAAAGCGGAAAATAACAAAAATTCTTAACCAAACCAACTTTCCTCCCTCCCGCGGGAAGTTTCCTGCGGGGGGCGAGGCGACCTTCCCCGCGGCCGCCGCC
>VZTB01006743.1:102809-122589 GCA_013397245.1 Thryothorus ludovicianus | reverse complement strand
GGTCCCTCACGGCCCCGCACGGCCCCGGGGAGCAGCGGGGCCGCGCTCCGGCCCCTCACGGACCCTCACAGCCCTAGGAGGCAGTGGAGCAGCGCTCCGACCCCTCAGGGCACCGGGGCCGCACTCCGGCCCCTTACGGACCCTCATGGTCCCTCACGGCCCCGCACGGCCCCGGGGAGCAGCGGGGCCGCGCTCCGGCCCCTCACGGACCCTCACAGCCCTGTGGGGGCAGACAGGGCTGCGCTCCGGCCCCTCAAGGCACCGGGGGGCAGCGGGGTCGCACTCCGGTCCCTCACGGCCTCTCACGTCCCTCACGGTCCCTTCACGGTCCCTCATGGTCCCTCACGGTCCCGGGGAGCAGCGGGGCCGCGCTCCGGCCCCTCACGGCCCCTCAGGAGTCCGGCGGCAGCCGCGCCGGCGGCCCCGCTGCCCATGAACTTGACCGCCCCTGGGTCACTCTCGCCCTCTTCAGCCGCCGGCGGGCAGGAGCATCCGCCCTTGCCTGGCCCTGCCCCGCGCCCCGTTTGCGGTGCCTGTCGCCCCGCTAACCCCACACGCCGCCTGGCAGGTGTCCCCCCGCTCCGCAGGCTGTGTTACAGCCGGTCCCCGCCGTCGTGTGCTGCCGGTGTCGCGCTGTCCCGGCCGGGAGCTGCTCATTTTACCGGCGGTGCAAACGCCAACTTCAGGCGCACGGAACCATCCCCGGGGCAAACAGTGCCACCTGGCCTGACAGAAACGTGAGGGGCTCCTTTTGTTTTCAAACCCGAGACAGTTCTAAGTTCTCTGAATGAACTAAGCTGCCCGTTTGTGGGTGGATTTTCCTCGCCCCGCGGTCAGCACCGAAGGTGCACCCACCTTTGGGCGGTGCGGAGCCGCGGCGGGCGGGGAGATGCGAGCCCGTACGTGGCAGGAATGCAGAGCAGCTGCGAGCTACAGAACAAAAGGCGCGGTGGCGGGGCTGGGACAGCCGGGGGCTCTCGGCGATGGGCTCGGCTGAGCCCCGAGCGAGGTTCCCCAAGGCGGACACAGGCACAGCTCCCCGGCTGGGAGCGTCCGCCGGCTCCGAACCGCTCAGGTGTTGGAAAGTACAGCGCCCGATGGAGATGTGTTCTCAGCAATACACCGTTCATCTTTGTGCGGTGTAACAGTTGCGTTTGTTCCCCTTATGCAGCCAAATGCCACTTTGCTGTTAGTATTCTTTTTGCTGAACTGAAAATCATTATACTGATGCTGATACCATCTTCATGTGTAAAAGGATTTTTTTCTTTCCCCTCGCGCTTCTCTTCGTTCTTCCGATGAGTTGGGGGAAGGGTTTTAAAAAGGAAGATAACCCTAAACAGTCTGAAGCCAAAGCTGGGAAGCAGGTGGAGTAAAACATATTTTAAGCTAAAAAAACCCTCCCACCCTTGCCTCCTGCTTCCCGCCAAAGCCAAACCCCACAAACAAACAGCCCCAAACAAAACAAAGCAAACAAAACCTCGGCCAACAAACCCAGAAGGTATGAGTGTTCATTCCACTTAATTGTGATGGAAACGTGCAAAGTCATCAGAGTTTTCCATTTCCACTTTGCAAAAGCCAAAGATTTTACCTCAAGGATAAACCAGTAATTAGTTAGGGATTTGCAACAGAGTAGATTATCTAGTTTTGACCTGAAGTTCCTTTTATCATGAATAAATTTCATTGTTTATTAAGGGAGGTTTTGCACAATATTTTGCTTACTTTCTCTAGATTTTCTCCATTTCTTCCTTTTAGCAGTTTTAATATGCAGTGACCGTTTTCTAGTCTTCCTAATGTAAAGGAAGCTTTAAATTTCTTTTTTTCTTTTAAGTCCAAACTGCAAACGTGACAAAGAGGCGTTCTGTGAAAAGCACTAGACAAAGAGAAGCATTTCTGTGTGATGCATCAAAGTGGCGGATCGTTAAGGCAGTCAGCAAAAGTCAAGCAGAAGCAGAGCCTGGCATTTCAGCGTCTCCTGTCAATACATGCGCTGCAGCACAACAGCAACTGCAGTATTTTAACAGAAAGAACTGGACTGTCTCCAGGAGCCTGGCTAAGACATCGAGGGCTGAGGGAAAAAGCCCAGAACTCAACACTCAGCCAAGTGACACAAGAAGAGAAATGCTTTATGCTGTTAGAGAAGGTGGAAGGTTTTTCAGTGGGGCTTAACAATAGTTACTTTTTCTTTTCTTTTTTTCTGTGAGCATCCTCTAATGGAACGATGGAGAGTTTGAAAGCATTAAGAAGAAAATCACCAGCTGTGTTGCCATTTACTTTTAAAAGGACTTTATAAAGCAATAGCATCATTATGGACATAAACCCTACATCCACCCAAATGCTTACAGCATCTCTGCAAATTTCCAACGATGACAACCTTCCTGGTGAGTCAGGACAATGAAATGCAGCAGCCTATTTTTGAGACAGCCAGGGTTTTTTTTGTTTTCCTACAGAAAAGAGCATAATTGAGGGAACATAAGGAAACACAGTTGTCTTTCCAGGTGGGTGCCAAGTTAGAGAATAAGTGCATGAACAGCTCAGGCACTTCTTCTAAAGTGTGCCACTCTCTGGGTGGAACCTTCAGCAGCTCCAGAGCAGCAGGGAGTCTGGCAAGTACTGTGGGTGTGATCACCATGTTATCATTCCCATGATAACAACCAGCATTCAGTACCTCTGAATAAAAATAGTCCCATCATCCAAGAGAAGGCTGGAAAGAAAGACTTAAGAGATTAAGAACCAGATGCCAGTGACATCAAAAGAAGTACAGACAGTGTTTTGTGGATTATTTTGTACAATAAGAGAGCTTCACCAAAAACCCCCCAAGCAAACACAACCACCCACGTCACTGTTTATTGATAAAATCCAAAAATGGCAAAACTGCAGTTGAAAAACAGCACAGATGTAAATAATGCATGTAGTAAATTCAGGGTGTAATTTATCAAAAAAATGACAAACAGGCTAATATTGAAGATTGTGTCGAAAGGTTAAACAGAATGCCATTAGAAAACAGGTATCTGTGAGAGACATATATGGTCTGTGCAACTCTTCCTCTCTAAGGAAAGAATCTCAGAAAAAAAATTGTTTTGTTTTATATTGATAAGCTTCATCCTTTAAAAACAGAAGGTGAAATTTTTACAGAATGTCTAATGTTGATGAAGAAATATGCACAAGCCTTAGGCACGAAAGCTGCTTTCAGATCTGAAACAGAAACTGCAAATTTCAGACTGTGTCTAACCTGAGACCATTGTGACTCCAATCCCATCACAACTCTGAACCACCATAGGGTGAAGTCATGTAGATGAGAAAATCTTCTGGATGTGTCTTCTGATGATATTCTGTGGGGACAGTTTTTAACTTCTCTGGCTGAAACAGTGATATCCTAAAGCAGGTCTTGGGCTTTGTCCCCCAAGGAAAGCACATTGCTTTAATGATTCCAGCCACGTGGTGGATCCTTCATTAGACAAGCTGCCCTAAAATGTGCTGTCTGAAGGCAGGTAGTCAAATAAATAACCAGGTTAATAGTCAGGCACTCTCCCTACCTCAGCCTGGGATTGCCTGTCAGTCAAAAAGTGCTCAGCAATGTTATTCCATTAAGGTATAGTAACATCATTTAAGATACTGATTCTGAGCTCATCAAAAAAAGCATTTGAGAATCTCCCTAAACCAGCTGATTCCAGTGGAATTAGGACAAAGCTCATTTCCCTACACAGATTTCTCAGTCAGCAACTCACTGTCTGCATGAATAAAAGGCCACCCACCTCCAGGAAGCCATCTCCACAGAGAATTGACAGACAATCCTTTCTGGAGCTAAGCAGATGTCTTGCCTCCTTCTTCCCTCCAAATGAGATACCCCATGCACCTGTGAAGCAACCAGGAGAAACAACAGAAGATTTATTTCAAGATTAAAATAGGACCTTCAAGCAAAATCTATACTTGATATAAGACCACTGTGACAATAATTGTAAAGTTCTCAGTAACAAGACTTTGAGGAGATGGGCATAGAAGCAATTCTTTAGGCTTTGCTTTGGAGGATGAAATTTCTAGAGGTGGTGGATGTTTACACCTCTGTTCCTGCAATTAACAGCTGTAGTGGACCAAACCCAGTGGCCCAGGCCTGTCCAGGACAATGTCACTGGCTTCAGAGGAAACACCAGTTTGCCCTGCTACAGGTAGCAGGGGTCAAGTCTGCCAAAAAAACGGTGTTTGCTTGAGACATTTACTAGGTAGAGCTTGGCTTTTGTCCTGCCATGCAGATGGCTTCAGCTGGGAAACACCCTCCTGAAAGTCAAACCCAAGAAAAATTCCAGTGCGTCCTGTCACCACAGTTACAACCAGAGCAGCCAATACAAATTCCTGGGCAAAGCAGACATTAACATATTTGCCAAGTTCCAGTGAAGTTCAGCTCTCTTTTCTTTTGCTGTGTGTATACTTCCTTTGCAGTTAGGCCAGTGCTAGTGAAGAGCACTTTGTATGAAGTGAAATATTGGAGTAAAACTTAGCAACTGCAAGGGCCAAAGCAGCTGCAAGACAAGCAGAATCCTCTTGCTGAGTTAGTTGCCTGTGTTAAAAGGGGACTTTTAAATGGACAAGAATTTTCCTCAGCAATGGCCATGTACCCTTAAGTTGCTCTGAAATTCAGATCTCTTTGTCAACTGACCTTGGGGCATCATCTGAAGTGTGACTCAGAGCACAGAGAGGCTGCAGTGAGAGGAATTAGTGGCTTTTTGTGGGGTTGCTCACACCAATTCTATTCTCAGACACCAGAGATTACTCATGCTCTTCAGAACATATTGCTGGCATCCTGCTCTGCTGCTCATTAGACACAAGGGTGTCAGAATGAAGCCTGGTAGCCAGGAAGGAAGGATGTGGTGAGCAGAAGCAGCACAGCACAAACTGCATAGAATTTACATAACACAAACATGCTCCCTCCACTCACCCGGCAGCACTTTCCCTGCTAAAGTTCAAGCAAGCTGCTTTCAGGAGCAAATTGATTTCTCCAAGAGTTGGAGTGGCTCATGTGTTACTTGAGGGGGGAAAAATCCAGCTGAATAGGAAAGAAATCCATCTGAATAGGAATGAACACGCAAACTTTAAAAAAAACCCAAAAACATATTTGCAGAAGATGTGAAGAGGATCCTAGAATAAATTATTATTGGAGGGATTTGGAACAAAGAAAGATCTGCTCCACCCAAAAAGAAAAAGGAAACTGGAAAGCCAGTTACTCAAATTGTGAAGATTGTACTTTTTTTTTTAATAAAAACCCATAATCACCTCCTATATTTGAGATTTTAAAAGAACTTTTACATGGTTGTTTGGCCCTTCTGAAACAGTCTCTAATTATTTCTGATTATATAAATAAATTGCTAGTATTTTCTGTAGAGTGTTTCTTTCACAACCATTATTACTGTCTCTTCTAGGGTAGATCCACTGCCCCAACTCTTACATTGCATCCAGCTGGTCTCCAACTGGTCAAATGTCAATACATGATTAGCCAAGAGAAAACACATTTCCATGGCACAATTAATTTGCCCTGTTTTAGACATAAAAGTGCAATGAGGTGAACCATGCCCTGAATTGCCCATTGACTGAAAAGCTCTTGGATGTCTGGCTCTGCTACAGACACCTGTATTGTACAGTCAGGTGAAACAAATCCTCACAGAGCCTTCTAAAGCTTTTGGTTTTGAAGGAAATACTGACAAATTTCATGTTTTCTGTGTTCTAATGTTCAGCTTGTATCCTATTATCTTCTCACCTACATTACAGTCATAAATGGGAGCCTCATTTTTCACTGTACTTGACCACATTAATTTCAGTAGAGGTTGTTTTAGGTCAATAATACCTCCTGTCTTTTCCTAGATTTTTTCTACCAAAAAAAAAGAATAATCAAACTACATACAAATATAAACATTTTTCTGTATAAAATGTTTCCCAAGAAAAGTATTAACCAATTTTCTGGCAATCATAAGGAGCTAAAGTCTTGTATGAAAGTATGGAATTTTGAGATAGAGTTTTCTCTTTTCTTTTTGTGCCAAAGCTGAAGACAAACACGAACCCTCTTTGGATACCTGGAACATGTTCAGAAGACCATTTTAACTCAACAGATGCTGGAAAAATTCTTTGCTATTTTTCAGTAGTGAAATGAGTTCTATGCAATTTTTCATTCTTGTTTACTTGTATAACTGCTACATGTTCAAGTTACACATGTATTTGATTTAATTGTGTGCTTAAATGTGTTGAATAATTTCCAAAATCAACAGCAAGTGAACAGCCTTAAGTGGAAGGTTACATAGCTCTTATGTTGTTATGCTTTTCCTGTGTCTCATTCCTTTGACATTTGCACCAGGAGAAAAAATTCCACTGAAGCCAGTAAAAGTATGGATGCTAAAGAGTTCCAGGGTTGAAAAAAAGGTGGGTTTTGTGCCCAAAGGACAACTGCACTACTAAAAATCAACATACTGAAGAGGAGAGGCAGAAATTCTTACAAGTAGGATTTTTCTCAGGCTACACTACAGTGACCTTAGGCTTGGGAAGTGCTAGGAGGTGCTTAACTGAAAAGCACTATGGGATTATAAGAAGCAGTTTAGAAACACATTTAAAAGAAAAGCATTTTCTAGAGCTAATTAAATGCTAGGTTATTTCTCTTTCACCATCCCTTCTCAATTAAAAGGTGTGACTTCAGGGACTCTTTCTATTTAAAGGATGTCTAGGTGATTTTACAGGGGAGGGAACAGAGATAATAAATCACAGAGCAGCTGTTGAAATAATATTATCCAACCTGCAAAGACATTTTTCCAAATCACTTCACACATCCGTCACTCCACGAGTGTCACATCTGTGGAAGGAGTTACTCCTTCCTTACCTCCGCCCTCTGCTGTGGCTCCCTGCTCTTCCCAGCCACCCACGCTGGAGTTACAATTCCAGCTGTGCTTTGAAGTGCTTGCAAAGGAGAACATGAATTAGCTCCAGCGATGCCTCAGGTTTTTGCTTTTCTATTTTAGATCCTGGGCTGTTTTAGTGGCTTTAGGTTTCATATTCAGTGCTGCTGAGTTCGCTTCACAGGGTAGAGAGACAAAACAATTCCTTCTCTAGCTCAATACCAAGGACAACTTTCAGCCCAAGAACGAAACCAGCAGTGAAGGGAGAAGGAAAATCCAGGAGGATGGAGCTTCATCACCTGAAGCTGTGTTTGGATTATTGATATTAACATGCTGCTGGAGCAGAACTTATCAAAGTGTGGCACCTCGTGATCAGGTGTCCATTCTGTGCCCATTTTGGGGCATCTTGGGTGTGGCCTGGCTGGACTCTTGTGTGGCCCAGGTGTGCCCAGTGAGGCCTTTTAATAAATATCTATTTTATCCTCTGCTCTGTCCAGTCTCTGTCCCAGGGCAGCCTCAGAAGGCAACACCAGCAAAAAGAATCTATAAACCCTGTTGAGAGGTGACTGTGGAAAACCATGGCTGAAACAGTGAAGTGTACCTTGGCCTATGTGAGAGGAAAAGTTTGAGTTTACCACTAGTTTAATTATATAAGGAAAAATTAACCCAATTAGAAAGGTTACCCAGTTCTGGTAATTTGATATATCTTCCTTCTGCAGTCTAGAAGGCAAAAAGGGATATTTATGTCACCTTTCTTCAGAACAGAAAGTTAACAATGTCTTCCAGAGCAAGCAGCTATAGTACATTCTCTTGACCCATTCTGGTATGGTTTCAGATCTGATTTATGGAACATGAGCCATAATTCTATCACAGCTTATCTCTTCCTGGAGATGAGCTAGGATAACATATCCATATTGACTCTATAACATCTGTCAAAGGCTGATGAGGAACAAATACCATTAAGCTGTCTGCCCATCCCTGCACAGCAAGAAGAATGACCTCACCCTACATGTGATTCATCACAAAAAAACCAAAAAAAACCAAACAAAAAAACCCCACCACAAAACAGAGCTTGTTTCTGGAGGCTTCATGGTGCCTCATTATTCTCTTGTAGACAGTATTTAAGTAAAACAAAGAGAATGCATATGCATAGTTTGGACAGCAGAAGTTTATGACTGATGACTTTCAAATCTGCATTAGTTCCCTTTTCTCTGGTCTCAAAATCAAATAATGTTGCAAATGCATCCTGAAAGGCACATTTTTTCCCCAAAAACATACAGCTAACCCTAAGGAGAAAGTTTTTTGTAAATGCAACTGCAAGCCATCTTCTTTCAATGACACAAAACAGAGTTGAAATCACTTTATAAATAACAACTACTGGCAGAGATTCCATCTGAATGACAGCACTTCAAACTCAGGCTGTTGCTAATCTGAACTGATCTACTGAGAGTGCCCTTTCTGCAAATGGTGCCATCCAATTGAGCTGTTGGCATTATGAGGGAGAGTGAGATTTCCTTATAGAACATCAACCTGTGCCAATTCACTTATAGCCAATTAGAAATAATGTGAGAAACAAAGAGAGAACTAAAAACCAAACTAAAAAAAAAAAAACACAAAACCAAACAAAAACCTCAAACCCCAACAAAATCCAAAAAGACAACCTCACCTTCACCCCAAATCCCATTCCTCTGGGCTCAACCTCCTGACTCTTCCACCTCCCTCTCCCCCAGGCAGCACAGGGGGTGCAGGAATGGGGTCTGTGGTCAGTCCATGTAACAGTTCCTCTCTGTCCTTCCTCCTCAGACTCTTCCCCTGCTTCAGCACGGAGCCTGGCTCAGTGGAGATCTGCTCTGACCTGATCCTCCCTGGGCTGCAAACCTGCCTCAGCCCAGCCTTCTCCACGGGCTGTAGGGCGAGCTCTGGAGGGCTTGGAGCACCTCCTCCCTTTCTTTTCCCATTGACCTTGCTGCCTGCAGGGCTGTTTTTATGTTGGGGGTTTTGCCTCGTTCCTCTCTCTCACAAGTGTTACACAGAGTGTTTTACCCTTTCTTAAACACTTTTCCATCAAGGTGCCACCAGCCTGGCTGGTAGGCTCAGCTTGGGACAGCAGTGGGTCTGTTTTAGAGCCAGCTCTATCTGGCATGGGGCCAGCCCCTGGTCTTTTCTCACAGCCCTCCTGCTGCCAAAACCTGGACACGTTATCCAATATATTGAGGAAGTAGATATGATCTCCCTTGGTGTGTTTGGACTATAAACCTTTCTTCCCTTCCTTTTCCCTTATTACCACTAGGTTGTGAGTGAAAAATTAAACAGACCTAGTTTGAACCACCTTGTAACTGATGGGATTAAGGGGAAAACCCCCAAACAACAAAACATCTGTGAATCATTCTAAGGAGAATATAAACCATGACCAGAAAGCACTTTAGAGAAGAGGATTTCAGCTGCGTGCGCACAGCTTGGATATACATTAACACAACTTTTACTGAAATGAGATTTGAGGCTTTACAGAACCAACAGTAGCATTCTGTGCCTCTGGCACAAATCCCTGCTGCAGGCTGGAGAACCACACCATCCCTTCCTGCACAAGCTCTCAGCTCTAGCAGCAGTGCCTCTGGTGTCCCTCAGGCTGTCTGCTTCCCTGCAGAGCTCCTCCCTCTGAAGCCAAACCCCGCGTTTGTTCCAGCACTGGAGGCAGAGCCCTCCTTAAGGCGCACAAAAATGATGCTAAAAATGCACTCACAGGTCCTCAGGTGCACTCAGGCAGGCACTGCTGTGTTTCTGGGGGCTGCTGATCTCAGAGGATTCCATCCTCAGGGAGGAGGGAATATCCTGTAGCATGCCAGGAGATTGCCTTTCCTCTCCAGGAGCAAGCAAAGGTTCCTGACAGCACTTCATTGCACTTTTGGGGATGCTGAGAGAAGCTCCTTTGTAAGAGGGTCTCCTCTCCATTCCACAGAGGAGATTTCCCTAAAATACCTCCAAATTCATTGCTTTGATTTGACATTATATAACTCAGTAGTTTCGGATTGTCCAGAAGGTACAGAGCTGAGTGAAAAAAAAGAAAAACAAATAATTTCTTTAATAACTAAGTTCAGTGGCAGGGCCTGCTTTCAGCTCTATCTTTGCAGTCGTGCTTTTTGTTCCTTTATTTATAAATTTATGTTAATTTTTGTAAGTATCTCTGTCACAATGCTAGCTGCAGGTGCCAAACCCACGTGTATTAAAGCAAATATCAAGTAGCTTTGCAGTTAGGGCAGGGAAAAATAAATCAAAACAAAATTGTCTCTCAAGGGACCCAATCATCCTGCCAGTTAACACACACCTGACGAAATTATTGTGCTTCAAATTAAGCCTTCTAATTTGTGTATAAAACTAGGTCACAAAGCTTATTTCCTTTTTCCTTCACAGCTCCATATATGTTAGTGCACTATATTACACAGGGAAGAAAATATGCTGAAGGGTAGAGCTTTTTAGATCCTTCTCAGCATATCTACATCGTGTGTTGAAAGCACAGCTTGCAGCCAACGAGAAAACTGAATTAAAACAGAGGTGCTCTTTGAATCTGTCACTGTTTGCTGCTCACTAACCATAACACTATCAATGTGATAGTATTGCCTGCTCCTTTGCTTTAAATTTAATTTTCCCACTCATGTCACCAGCACCCAAAAAATCTTCAGGGCTATTTTTTCAAATGTTTCTCAGCCCCTGGAGTCATGCAGGCAGTTTCCAGACTGGAATTTGTAAGCTAACTTAATTGTTGCTGCCACTAGTTTGCAAAATGTCCGTTACAAGATACAGTAGCCACAGAAGATTCCTGTTTTCTTCCCCCAACAGGTTAAAAANAAGGGTAGAGCTTTTTAGATCCTTCTCAGCATATCTACATCGTGTGTTGAAAGCACAGCTTGCAGCCAACGAGNAGGTTAAAAAAAAAAAAAAAAAGATTAAAAATAATCTAAAAAGATCTAAAGTAATCTGTACTTATTTAAAAGAATTCTACTGTAAACTGAGAGATAAAACATTTGTCACACATGCTGACAAAGCCCCACAGCCAAAGTCTCTTATCACTCAAGCATCCAGACAAACAACTGATGGTTTTATTCCCCCAACAGATGTTCCAGTTGCTCAGGTTAGCAGAATACACACTTCCATCACTGCCCAACAGCAGCAGACTCGAGCTCTTGAAAGTCACCATCTGACACCAGGAACAAAAGGTCAAACCATAGTCTAGACAGAAGCTGTAAACTGGGATGCTCAAAAGTCACCAGACTGACAGAATGAAAAAAGAGCCAAGCAGGGCTTTTCTTATGTGCATAACAGGTAATTTATCAAACATATCTTGCTCAGATTTTGGCTCAAACTATAGTTTACATGGCTTAAATAGTTGTTTATGCATCCTAGTTTATCCATAAAGTAACACAGTTTTCTCTCTTTTTCAGGAAAGTACTCAATCATCTAAAGTTAGAAAAGCAGTCCAAAAGCTCAAGTCAAACACAACTAGAGATATGTCTTTATGGAGATGGGATTAACTCAACTGAAGTTACAAGAAAATTTCCAGAGATTTATTAAGTTCTAGGATTAAATTTACTCTTCTGTCTGGAAACACCACATTGAAGAGGCATGGCAAAACAGAGAACTAAACTATCCAACTGTTGCACTTCCATTCTTTTTCTTTCCCAACCCACCACAAAACTGCTGGAGTTATCCCAACCTCAGGCAGCACAGGCACCCCAGTCAGAGCCTTGGTACTTTTTATTTGACTACCTCAGAGCCCAGATTCCACACCACCTGCTTTATAGATCCCTCATAGAATGGGACTCTGAAGGTGATGAATGAAAAATGCAGCAAAACACGCAGGATTTACACTCAGCTTGTGCCTCATTACGTTCCCAGCACTCTGGGTTCTGTGGTGGTGTGATGGAGCACAGCTGCACACCTGCATTTTGCCACAGCTCCAGCACACACGCAGCTCCTGTGCCCCCTGCCTACCCTGATTTCCCCTGCTTTTGGCAATTAACACCAGGAGATTAACAATTGGCTCCAGGACAATTGACTCTGGAGGCAATTAGCCTCTTACAGGCACCTCACTAGCTGCCAATTTCATAGAGGTGAGAGGTGCAGGGGCTATTAATGAAATGCATCAGGAAGAAATAACTGAGCTGTCAGTTAGTCTTGGGCCTCATCCATAATTCTGCTCAAGAACAAATGCTGTAATTCCACATCCCATGTGAATCACAGGAGGCCAAAGTGAAGTCACCTTAGATGGACAGCTTTATTTTGCCCTAAACAAGGGATTCATTAGATTCTCCCATTATAATAACATCCATTTAAAATTTTCCCTCTTTTGTACAAATTAAGTGGTAGTGAAGTGAAATTACAGGGACGTGGCTGTGCCAGTTGGAGTCAAACCATTCCTGTCTGACTCCTAAACATTGATTAGACACATTTCTCTTGCCAGTCTCATGTTGTGTATAAAAACAGATATCTCCACAGATGAGTGCTGTTTGCTATGCTGTGGTCAGTTTGTAACCAAATCCAAAAATACATGACGAGTTCCAGAAGCACAAATGCATGAGCTGTTTCAGAAGCAGATGGCCTACTTGAGCCATTTAAAGAGCAACCAAAAAATGTAAGCTTTTTTTGATTTTGTTTTATTTTTTTTTAACTATTTGTAGTACACTATAAGCTCAGTTCAGCAGTCCTTAAGTATTTGAAACCTTATTTACGTTGGTTGTGAGGGTATCTGCCCTTTGAGAATAAAGAAGATGGCTTCCAGGCTTTTACTGCTCAAAGAGCATGGAAATGCACTTCATCCAGCAAATCCTCGTGTTAGAAAAACAGGGAATGTACAGGTAACACAATGCTGCCACAGCTGTGTATCAGAAGCTTCTCAGAAGAATATCTATGAAAGGAAATGGATGTTTTAACTCCACAGAGGAATCTTCCTATTCTCAGGGGACAGACATGCTCAAGACTGACAAGGAATAGAGTGCTGAGCCATCCTTGGAGAGTCCTGGAGGAGAGGCTGGCATCTTGCATCCTGTCCCTTTCCATGATTTCCTTTATTTCATGGCCATCATATATTTCCCCTGATTTCCTTTATTTCATGGCCACTAGCACTGGAGACCCCACAGTGAAGTTGCTGCCCTTTGCAGCCCTCAAAGGGAGGCTCCAGGAGCAGAGCAGGTTCCCTTTGCTGAGCTCAGAGAACAACTCCCCCATCTGCATCTCCATTTATCAGTGTTCAGGCTCCTCTCTGCTGATGAACACAGCAGGGGAGGCAGGTGAGCTTGGACTGAATTCAGAGCAAGATCTGCCAGAGGGATTCCTGCAAGCAGGACTGGATGGTTTAAAGAATCTGAACCACCTTTACAAAGAGCCTTAGCAATTCTGGTTTTTCCTGCTGGCTGCAGCACAAGGATGGTCTGGCTGAAGGATTTCTCCTGTGCAGCAAACAAAATGGGCAGAATTTATAAATTTTGAACACACGTTGCGGAAGAGGATGCACAGTTAAGGCTGGACTTATTTATCCTATGCTTGAGTCTGTTTCCAGGAGTTCATTGCCTGCAATTTCACTTGTTCTCTCCCACTCTAAAAACATCTCTTAGCTTGTATAATCCTCCTTCAAAAGACACTTTCCTGTTAACAAATTAAAATGAGTGCTCTGGAGGCCAACGAAAAGCAGTCTCTTAGTGCAGGTGGGCTTTTTAAAGGGTGCTGAGCATTTTATTTGAGAATTGGAGAGGGAGTAACAGTCACATAAAAATTAAATTACACCTATTTGATACCAGTCATCATTTTATTGCACATAAAGCCTGAAAAGCAAAGCATTTAAACTCTTCTATATCTTCAAGTCTAGTAAAATATTGTATTTAGCATAAAATATATTCTCAACCAAAATATTAATCTTCCAGTTACCCTAGACAGAAGGCAAGTAAGTGTCAGTTTAATGCCTCCCATTTCAGTTTAAAACCTGTCAGCTACAAAGAGAAGGAGGTGAAGTCAGAATCCCCACCTTGGGCTGCATCTTCTGCCAAGGTCACAAGCAAGGGAGGTACCTGAGGCTGGTCCCTGGCTGGGACAGAGAAAAGGAGTGAAACCACAGTGCCAGTGCCCTCGGATGAAACTGGATTGCACGCACAACAGAGGGAGTGCAGCTGCTCTCCACAGCTTCATTTCCCTCCCATGGGGTTGCCTGTGAAATTGGGGAGCACAGAGGAGGGTGAGTTGCACACAAGGGTGAGATGAGTGGAGAAGAGGGACAGTGTGGCTGATGCTGAGGTGTTCACCTACACAAAAGAGGCATTACCACTGTTTAACACAATTAATCCCCTCTAGGAAGGTGTTTGGGAGGCCTCCTCCATTTGTGACACAGGTGTTTCACCTAGGAACATATCCACAACTGGACTGTGGATTCACACTCCTCTGTGCAGCCTAGAATGTCAGAATTTCAAGGCAAGACACAGAGCTGGAAGCAAGCCTGACAGCACAGGGAATGGCAAATGTTCCCCTGAAAACTACACAGCCTTAAAACTCAGCAGTGTCTGGAGGGAAGATCCTGATAGACCTGAGGGAAACTGAGGGCAAAGTCCTCAGAAAATCTGTATTCCTACAGAAGCTGATACAGGTGCCCATTCTCTGACAGAAAGTGTATAAATCACACTAATTCCAACTGCTCCAAGCTGGCTCCCTCTGCAGAACACCTTCTAGAAGGAGAGGGTTGGACATGTCCTTTTCCAGCATGCAGAGCTCCAAGGCAAGAGTGCTACAAAGGAATGGCAGCTACACTTCAATGTGTGCTGCTATTCTGTGACAGACTGCTCAGAACAGAAGCAGAAAAGCAGTGACTGAGAAACAGGGAAAAAAAAAAAAGAATCATCATTTGGATAGTTTCAAAGTGTTCAATCCAACCAAAAGTGAAAAACTTCTGCAGGGTGTCCAGTGTGTGTGAACGGAGCAGGATGCCTCTCATGACAGGAAAATGTAGCTGTGCATTTTTTTATACCCAAGAATTGGTATAATGCCTGACTGCCTCACAATAAAAGTCATATCAGAAGCTTAATGGTATGGGGCAGGGAGAAGCCTTTGAATTTGACCCTAGTCAGAAGAGGATTAAGATTTAAAGGCCACATATGTGGCTAAAAAAGCACAATACTGCTGCATGCAGCTTTGGTAAAACAAATAGTCAGAAGAGCTTTGAAGAGCTATTGCTGCCAGTAGAGACCAACTTCTGTCTTCTGACAAGCATATTAACCTTTTGAGACTCTGATCCAGGTGCCTCATCAGTCCTGTGATAATTCTCTCTCTCCCCATCCGTGTGCACATTACACTCACACCATTCCACTCGCCAGCCAGGTCACAGGTGCTGCTGCTCTGGTTTATGGTTTCATTTCACACACTCTTCATCCATTTTTTTCCATCTTAAGAAGGCTCAGCTCCTGCACACAGGCCAGATTTTTTTTTTTTTTTCAAAAGCACTTAAACTCCCAGAGTCGCCCCTTGCTCTCCNTACTGCTGCATGCAGCTTTGGTAAAACAAATAGTCAGAAGAGCTTTGAAGAGCTATTGCTGCCAGTAGAGACCAACTTCTGTCTTCTGACAAGCATATTAACCTTTTGAGACTCTGATCCAGGTGCCTCATCAGTCCTGTGATAATTCTCTCTCTCCCCATCCGTGTGCACATTACACTCACACCATTCCACTCGCCAGCCAGGTCACAGGTGCTGCTGCTCTGGTTTATGGTTTCATTTCACACACTCTTCATCCATTTTTTTCCACCTTAAGAAGGCTCAGCTCCTGCACACTGGCCAGATTTTTTTTTTTTTTTTCAAAAGCACTTAAACTCCTAGAGTCTCCTCTTGCTCTCAGTGGGAGATGAACCCCTTAGAAAATGTCAAATCTCCATTTAGAGTGTGCAGTTCTGTTGGAATTCCACCCTTGGTGTTTTGGAGGCCATTACAAACCCACGTGCCATGTCCATGGCAATCCTTTTGCTGAGAAGGAGTCCAACACCACACAGCTGCATTCTTGATGAGTGGTCTGAAGCTGGATGAAGCATGCTCCCTTTTATCAGCTAAAAGGAATGCAAGCTAGCTACCTCTGAAAAGTGCAATTAACCTTCATATTTAGATAAGAAATCTTAGGTATTTTGTGGTTGTTAGTACACTAATGCCTGCACAATCTCTTATCCCCATGTCACCCTTATGGGATGGTGTTATCACCTCCATCTCACTGATAAGGGGCTGGGACAGGGAGATGGATTAGGTTAAATCACCCAAGGTTCACTGAAAATCTTCACTGAAACTCTCAGGTAACCCAGGATTCTGCTCAGGGCTTGCCAATGAATGTGGACTCTTTAACAGAGAGTAACTACAAAATGTGAAACTTAATATTCCAGAATTAAAAAAACCCAATCACACTGAGCTCATTTGATTATTTTAAGGAATATACTGATAGCTACTGCCAAGAATGACTCCTACATTCTAGAAAGGATCCTGACATTATTACAGAAACCTGTAGGCACATGGAGAACTGCAGTGTGGGTCTCTGAGAAACCTGCTACAACCTTTAGTTTAATACCAAAAAGCTGCTGTACACAGCATATCAGCAGGAAAATCCATTGTAAAAAAAAAAATCTTCTTTTGTGGAATTGCTAAGGGGAGGGGCTTTTTTATTAATTTTGTTTTCAAGAATGCTTTTTGGGTGTTAATGCCTATGGGTGTTAGACCTGTGAACTCTTGGCCTTTTTCCACCCCAAGCAAAGCTGCTCACAAGTATTTCTCAAAGAGATTCTTCTCCCATGTGAAATACTTACAGAATTGGTTTCTTCAAGACTAGAAACCATCATTTATGAATTGCACAACAGTAACAAGACTTTTTCCTTTTGTGTGAATGAAGCAAGCTGATATTAGAAAGACCCCAATAAACGTTACTGTCTTCATTCAGACCTAACTTATGTAAATGTTCAGCCCCTTTCAAAACTTTCTACACCTTCCTTCACCTTTTCCTTACCTTGTCCCCTGCTCTAAGGGCATAGATGTTATTGCCATAGGGCTTCCTGATCTACCAGAGCTGCTTTCCTTCCAGAGTTACTGAGCCCTGACCACAGAAATGCTGCTGCACAGCTGAAGCTGTGAAATGAAAATGTGAATGAAAATCTGAAAATGCAGAAGAATTTCACTCTCACTACTCTTCTGTTTCAAAGGCCATTTCCCTCCTCCTGGGCTGGAGGATACCACACACGATTGTGAGTGTAATCCTCCAGGGCTGCAGTTTGCTCACAGCAGATGTCTACAAAGCCTTTTCTCACCTGGGTCACCTCTTTAAAGGGATTTTCTCCAGCCTGGGTTTGTAATGTTTCTGTAGAACATTTACTACGTTGCTATTCACAGGCATGAAATCCATGCTCCATATGAGTTCATCAGCAACTTCCTAGACATCCTGCTATGCCCAAGGTGCAATTCTTAAATCCAATTTTCTCCACTTTAAGGCTGGCTGTCACAGTTTCCATTTGAGACTAATTCAGTAGCTCAATTTTAGAATCTGTTACTCCCAGCAATTTTAGCAAGACTGGTCTAATAAAGGCAATTTTTCAAAGGTGAGCTGCTGCAGTTCTTTGTTTCTCCATCTCACTCACAGGCAAATTATTTATGTTCAGTACACACTAGGAGGACCTCCAATTCTGTACCAGCACTATTCTTCATGCAGAGTGGTGTGTTACCATCATGCCCTCCAGGTGCTGTATTTTCTTCCCCAGACAAGAAAAGCAGGCTGGTATTTCTAGTACTGTCACCTGCAGAATTCTGTTTTGCTTCTACCTCCTCTGCTATGATGCTACACAGGGCCAGAGCTTCATCTTCTGTGCCTCAGCTCCTTCACCTCCAAAGTACAGATAAAATGGGTATTGCCACAAAGGGCTACTAATGTTTCAGGGAAGAGGGAAGACTTCTGGCTTAGCTGACCAAAAGTAGGAGAGCAAGCCAGAATACAACATTTTAATGTTTCTGTGCCAATGATCTTGCTTGTGTTCTCTGTAGCTATTTCTCCTGCAGAAGCAGGTATCTTCCTCCTTGCTTTGTTTGTGTATCACCCACAATCAGTAACAGCTGAAAAGCTCTTGTTGGTCTGTCTCACCCACTCTCCAACACTGAATGAGTTTCTTGAATATGTTCTGCACTCTCTGCTTTGCAATGACTATCCATCATTGCTAATTAGCCATGGTGTAATTAGACATCTCTAATCAGTGAGAAAAGCCACCACAGAATCTTGTACTGGACAGACCTTGAATGAAAAAGCAGCATCTCTGCCAGTGGCTTTACAGTGTGCAGGGGACCACGGTCAGTGTGTGGATGCACAGAGCACCAGGTAAAAGATGAGGATTAGGTAACAGAGTTCCAGGTAAAAGATGAGGATTAGATAACAGAGTTCCAGGTAAAAGATGAGGATTAGATAACAGAGTTCCAGGTAAAAGATGAGGATTAGATGACTGCCTCTTCCTCTAGCAATTCTGGACATTGTGTATGACTGGTTAATCCCCTTTTTTCTCCTGAATACGACATCCCAGACAGCTTTAGTCCTGGTTTCCTCAGCGGGGACCATCTCAGCACATTCCTGCTGCCAGCTCAGCCTGCTGAGCCCGGGGCAGCAGCTGCTGCAGCCACCCCGCTGTGTGGGATTAAAGCTCACCAGGACAGGAGGGATTGTCCTTCTGTCCCAGCAGAGGGGACAGGGGGAGCCGCAGCAGCAGTGCCCGTGCAGCCCGGAGGGTGCTCTGCTCGATCCAGATTAGGGAAGGAGATCTCTGCTGTCCCCTCAGAGTTCTTTGTGAAACTTCTCTCTTCTGCCCTCAAGCAGATACACATTTCCAAACTGGGGCTGGGGAGCCCTGAGTGCAACTCAGGGAGAAATCGGTGATGAACATCAGCTGCAAAATTTGGCTTGCTGAAGAGATTCCCACAGAGATGGAGAGCCTGGTGTTTCTACAGCCTTAAGGCACTTGGGATTTTTGTAGGTTCCCAGGGCCAGTCCTACATATAATGAAAACCACAATGAAAAACAGAATCCCTTAAGTCTCTTAGGAATAGAAAATAAGGACTCAGGCCTGAAAATTAACTTCTTTCCCCCCCTCTTGCCTACACAGAGCTTCATCTGCCGGGACTGGAATTCCCCCACATTCTCCCAGTAGGGAGGCCCCGGATCCCAGCTAACTGGGTGGCCTTTTGCTAAACTGCAATTTCCTCCTCCTTTGGGAGGATAGTGGAACAGGAACAGATGAAGGCACAGACAGAACTGAATTTTGCTGCCCTGAGAAGTGGGAGGTGAATCAAACCCAAAGTCAAGCCCCAGAGGGGACAGTGGGTTTTCCTGCCCTTGCAGGTGGAGTGGGGCACAGAGGAGGTGGCACAGGGCCTGCACAAATATTTAATACTAAGTTTAAGCTTATAGCCATGTCCTTTTTGTCACCCGTAACAAGAGAAAGACAACACATCGCAAAGACGCATTGATGTAATGCATACAAAGAAAATGTCAGTGAAAATTTGGAGAAGAAACATCTTTTGTACAGGCTATTATGATAAAAAAAGAAGTCAACTAGCCATCATTTCCAAAAATAACGGTATAATTATTTTTCACGTGTGTTAAAATATAGCTCTTTTTCAATCACTGCATCAATTCCTAAGATGATGTGGAAGTTAAGATTTTCTAGCATCAAAAGAAAAGGACATATGTTCAGGTAAAACGAACAAACTCACAATTCAGAATAAAGAAAAGCTCTTACTGGTTTGGTTTTTTTCCTCTCGTACAGGAATCCAGCGTTCAATAGTAATTAAAAAGCAATAATTTGAGGGTGCGCGGTTCGCCCGCGGCTCGGGGAGGGCCCGGCCCGCGCGGCGGCGGCGCCACCTGGCGGTGCTGGGG
>VZTB01006743.1:52084-102725 GCA_013397245.1 Thryothorus ludovicianus | reverse complement strand
GGCCCGGCCCGGCTCAGCCTGGTTCTCCGGCCATCAGAACTTCGAGGCTCCTGCCCTCAAAGCAGCCCCGCCGAGCTGGGGAAGCCGCTGAGACCGCCTTGATGCCTCAGGTTTTAGCTTTTATGTTTTTTAGACCCTGTGCTGTTTTAGTGGCTTTAGGTTTCATATTCAGTGCTGCTGAGTTCTCTTCACAGAGCAGAGACACAAAACAATTCCTTCTCCAGCTCCAGACCAAGGACAACTTTCAGCCCAAGAACGAAACCAGCGGTGAAGGGAGAAGAACAAACCAGGAGGATGGAGCTTCATCACCTGAAGCTGTGGCTGGACAATTGTTTCTAAAGTGCTGCTGGAGCAGAACTTATCAAAGTGTGGCACCTCGTGATCAGGTGTCCATTCTGTGCCCATTTTGGGGCACCTTGGGTGTGGCCTGGCTGGACTCTTGTGTGGCCCAGGTGTGCCCAGTGAGGCCTTTTAATAAATATCTCCTTTATCCTCTTGCTGTGTCTGCTCTCTGTGCCAGGGCAGCCTCAGGAGGCAGCAGCCTGGCTTGTTCAGCCCCGAGATGAGCAGAATGAGCGCCTGTGACATCCTGAGGAGGGGAAGTGGAGGGACAGGAGGGACAGGAGCTGACCTGTGCCCAGCGGTGAAGGGCCCGAGGGAGCGGCCTGAGCCAGAGCCAGGCGAGGTTCAGGGATGACATTAGGGAAAGGTTCTTGGCCCAGAAGCTGCTTTGGGCACTGGAACACGCCCCACAGGCCTGCCAGAATTAAAAAAGCATTTGGACAATGGTGTCACACATTTGTGCAACTCTTGGTGCTGTTCTGAGCAGGCTCAGGAGTTGGACCTTGATGATTCTTGTGGAGCACTTCCAGCTCAGGATATTCTTTGCCACCATCAGATCTCCAGGCTCCTGGTGGAACAACCATGGCAGGTCTGCACTGGGCGCTTGGCATGAGTGGGATTCCTGAGTGACCAGGTGGCTTTGGGCAGGGAAGGAAGTGCTGGGCACCTTCTGCTGCTGGACACTCATCAGTGTGGGATAACCAGCCTGAGACACGAGGCTGGCAGCCAAGTGACACTGGAATCTTGTCCTGCAATGGACTCACACGAGTCCCACCACCAAGAGGAGGAGAAAAGAGCCAGTACTTCAGTGTCATTCACCTGAAGGCTTCTCCCAAAATCTGAACTGCTGGGCAAAAACATTGAACTAAAGAAAAAGGGAGGGGAAAAAATAATCTCTGCTGTTTTCTTCTTTTTCCTGACCAAAATAATGATCCATAACTTGAGGCTTGTTTCAGTGATACAGGAGCTTTGCCTGTTTTACCAAAGTGGTATTTTGCAGCAGTGAAGGCCTGAGAACTTTCTTCCTCTTGAACAAAGGCTGAAGCTGCTACAGCAGTGGGATAACAATACTGCACTGAAGGTGACTATGCCTGTATAAATAAAGCTTTACAATAAAAGCTTCTTTTACCCTGTCTTTTCTTTTTTGTCATTTTATATTGATAAATACACTCAGATGGTCCTTGCTGTCACACCAGGGCAACTCAAAACTGGCACAGCACCAATAATCTTATTTTAAATTTAAATTTAAATAATCTAAATTTTAAAACCTTGGCCAAAGTAAACTGCCCACAACACCATGTTTCAGCTGCCCCCCACCAAAGGCACTTACCAAGGTCCTTAACAGGCACTGTGGCATTGCTTTAGAGGCAAGGGGCTTCCTACCACATGTACTGCTCAAAAAAGGAATTACAGAAAAAGGGTATTTTCTGTCATTTCAGAGTAAATCTCTCTTACTACTAATTTAAATATGATCACCCCTGTGGCCTTTTTGGGGGAGTTTTGACAGGTGGTGGGATGAAGGCAGCTGGTTGGAAATTCTTTCTTGCCTCAGACATCAAAAATCGTTTGGAAATGTTTTCTTATTTGCATTTCTGTCAGAGGATCATTGCAGAGATCAGGAAGAGATGCATAAGACAAGAAATGCCTCCAGTCTGTGCTGAAGCTTTTATGCACTGCTACACTTGAGCTCAGAGGAGATTTGCCCAGAAGTCACAAATAGAGAGCAGTAGAAGGGCAAATAGACAACTGGAGTGTAGGGGCTTGGGGACACAGGAAGGAGTGTGGGAGAAGTCCACACCAGAGTATTTTATTCTCCTTGGCAGACACTCCCTTTTGACAGAAAGCACTCTTCATAAACACAATATTCTCCAACCACGTTGTGGAACATGGTCTTAACAAAATGCCCTTCTTAACCAGTTTGCTGTTTCCACCTTTACCTTTTGGCAGGAGGAAAGGAAGTATTTATAACATAGACTGCTTCTGCTGAGAACTACAGATGAGCCCTTGTCTCAGCAGAAATGGAGAAATGCCATTGAGAGGGATGTGACAAGTTACAAAGAGGGTTATTCTGAAAAGTTGGAGTTTTTTTCAAAGTTGCCACTCCTTGCCAGAGAATATTTTATATTCAGAGAGGCTACAACACAAATGCTTATGCTACAGTGGGCATGCCCACATTGCAGTAGGAATTTTTTGTACTTAGATTTCACACATGCAGAGCTGGAAAGGATCTGATCCTTGCAGGGATGAATTTGGTATATGCCATGTTTGACTGACAGTTTTCTAGATATTTCTTAAAGACCTTTCCAGCACTGAAGATAATTCTGTCTTCCTGGATAATCTATGCCAGGGCCTCACTATCATTCAGGGACAAGTATTTCCAGATGTTTAAGCACAGTGCCTGGGACAGAAATAATGTATGTGGTGTGGCCAGCAGTGATGCGTGGTCTTTCATCCAGCAAGGCTGAAGGACATCTCAAAACTCCAGACAAATTGTCAAAATTTCCAAATGCCCCTTGGAAAAACCTCTGGGCACAAAAAAACAAAGGATGTCAAACGCATGCAAAACCTCTTCCTGCACTTTTCAGTTGGCACTGCAGGAAACCATAATGGCAAGGCAAAAAGATTGCCATTTCAGCCAGTGTCACACATTTTGAGATGATTCAAACAAGCCTGTGCATTTGCAGGATAGGCTGAGAGCCTGCAGAGTGCAAGCACAGTGGCTCTTTTCCCCTGCATGCCATGCAGAGCATCCCTCCAGGCTGGAGCAGGCTCTGCTCCCTGCTCTGAGGCACTGGGAGGATGTGAGCAAGCAGCAGCTCCTGCTGCCAGCTCCACTGGGTGTCCCTGCCCCCAGATCCATGCTCTGCCTTTCTGCACCCTCTGTCAGAGCTCGAGCAGTGCTCTCCTGCCAGGGCCTTGTGCCTGAAGTGCCTCCTCCCTCCAGCACTTGCAGCTACTTGGCTTTGCCATCCTGCCACCAAGACATTCTGAGTAGCAGCAGATCCTAAATACACACTGCTTAAAACCAAGGGATGCTGTGTAAAATATCTAGCACAGAAGGATTTCTATCATATCACCAGCAATCTAGGTAGCTGTTTATAACACACATCCCTCCAAGAGCTCTTTGTTTCTTTGTGTTTATACAGACACCTACTTTTGCTGAAGAAACAGGTGTGGGAGTCAATCCAGTTTTAATGTGTGAAATTCTCCACAGCTCCTCAGTTGAAACTCTAAACTGACTATTCTCTGAGGTGACATTCCTAACTGGAACAGCAGCCATGCAAGAAAGGTGAATTGTTTGGCTGGCCAACACTTGCATGATCAAATAATTAATCAGACTCGAAGGCAAAATTAGATTTCCAGTAACTCTGTTCCTTTGGAATTAGATTTTAGAGTGGAAAAGGTCAGACTTCTGTCATTGTTATTTAATTTGTAACAAGAAAAATAGGCTTGCATCCAGAGCGAGGTAGGAGTTTTCTTTTTCTTGTTAAGGTTCATAGGGCAAAACCCTGACAGACTCTCTTAAACCTCCAGTATTTATTTTTGGCTTCATCCCAGTTTAGTTTCTAGCAGATATTTGTCTGCAATACAGAAGTCCCCCTTGTCAAGAGCAAATGTATTCACTCTCTGGAGACAATATCCAGGCTGGACAGTCAGGACCCTCTAAGTTGTCATTTATCATAAATCTGACCAAGACTGGACTTCTAGCAAAATCTGATTGTGGGGTTTGTACTGCTGCTGAAAGATCTATCAGGATCTATCCCAACATGAAAGAAGAACTAATTTTCTTGTGCTATTTAGGATCTGGAGAATGGGTGCAGTGGAAAACAGTGAGCCCAAAAGCACTTGGCCCATCCCTATGGAGATGAGAAGCTGTGAAGGTGATAGAGTAAGGCCTTGGGCCACAAAACATGCTCAGATGACAAGAACCTCCAAGTTTCCTTGGAATCACAATTTCTGATAGTAACTTACACAGATGTAGAGTACAAAGCTGTTAAATGCAGAAGTTAAGCCCTGATTCAGATGTCCTCAGCTGCTTTGAAAGGAGAGATGAAAGGGAGAAAACCCACAGCACTCAGGGCTTTTCCTTCTGCTCACATTTCCCTTCACGTGCCTTCCCAGCACAGCTTTGACACTAACCTTTGAGTGGCTGAGTCCATTTCTCATGCTTCTATAGAACTTTATTAAGTTTGCTTCAAAAGGGGAATTTCCCATAACCTCCATTGCTGCAACAAATGGGAAAATATTTCCTTTGTTCATATCTACTTGATTAAAAATATTTAATTCCTTGCAGCACTTAAAAGCTAAGGAGACAAGACACACCAAGACAAGGCAAGGCAGGGATGAGAGGACCCTCCACAGTCACTCAGGCCAGTGTCCAGCCTGAGAGACCCAGTCTGGTTTGTGTTACTGTAATCCCCACAACCTTCAGCTACACAGCAAAACTCCAGAATATTCCTGACAAGCACGTGCTGGGAACAGGCACTTTGGCTCTCCCTTCTGTTGCTGGCAGGCACAGCCTTGTAGGTGTCTTTCTTTAACATGTTAGTCCCTTAAAACACATATATCAGTGGTTAAAGAGGGCAAGCTGGGGATGTAAGGAAAATACATTTATCCTGCAGCTTAGGAGTGGTCCAGCTAAACAGCAGAACTCTTTACATCAGGAACACAGGGCATTAGTAGAACTGAATGTAATTCATGAGTTGCCTACTGGTGCTAAGCTCAGCCAGCACCAGAACTTTCAGTCCTCTCCTTTCCTGAGCAAAGAAATCTTTCCAGTTTGTTTGCTTTCTAAACAGAAAATAAAAACTAAGAAGAGTGGTATTTCTAAGATCTCTATTCACTGCCAGTTGTTTACAGATATGCTGCTGGAACAGCAAAGTCTGGTTTTAGTGACTGGTTGCACTATGAAACATCCCAAAGACAAATTTGTGTATTGCCAAGAATAACCTTTCTGTACCGAATTAATTTCCATAGTGAGTGTACAAGGAGGAGTGGAAATTTTAGAAGTATGCTTGAGAAATAACACATTCAATTACAAGCTCTCAACAGACCCTAGAAACATTTTATTTTTGTCCACACACCTATGTGTTTTAAAAGCACATGAGGCCACAGCATAACTGGAGTACTGTAGCCATCATTTTGAAATTAGGAGAACAGCAAGCAGATTGCATCTTACCAGGAAACACCTCTGAGGCTGGATGGAAATGATGAAATGATGCATGCATGCAGATCAACAAGATGTTTGTTGACAGTAAGCTTTCAGCTACTGCTTTTCACTCTTCCCAGTTCCAACCAATGTCACTGTCTCTGCAGAACAGGCAGAATAAAATTAATTGTAATTCATTTTATTAAGCTGTAACACAACCACCTCTTTTGCCACACACTGGAATCTTTTCCATTTTTATCTCTAAGCCACAAGATTCCTCTTGAGCAACCCTAACTCCACTATTTAGTGGAGAAGCAAGAACCAGGTTGCTAGCTGTGACTTTCTCTAGTCTGTTTCAAAGATTGTCTCAGAGAGAATTCATAGCTGGACAAATTCAGCCATGTCTCAACCACTGAATTACTGAAATGGACTAAACACTCCTAAGAACTTGGATGTGTGAAATGGTGATTTTTTTCCTAAAAGCTGATGTAATTTGCTTGAAACATACAGAACAAATCTTGTTTATCTGTTGCCCATAAAAAGCCCAAACTCAAAATGCCTGACAGAAAAGTTTACCAATTCATAACAAAAAGCAGGTCTCAGCCATTGACTACAGCAAATTGGTCCAAGTTCACTCATTTTTTTGTCAGCTTAACACAAGGCTTACATAAGGTATAAATGATAAAATGTGTTTAATCTGAACAAAGAGGTGAACAGAGGAAAAGCTGCTGCTCTTCCTTCACTGATGAAGAAGTGAAGCATGAAGACAGGTTGGACCATGACAATCATGAGGAAGTAGATCTGTGTTGAGCTAGGAAACCCAGAGCAGGCCTCCCTGAGCTGGACAGAGACCTGGTCCCTCTGGACATACATGAGAGGGCTGACTGCTGTGGGTGAAGGGATTAAACCACTGCTTACAGTCAGTGTGATGTGGGGAGAATCCAACACTGTGTTGGAGTTCCCCCACCTTTTATTCCCATTCTCAGTGATGTGAGCTCACCTGAGGCTCAGGACACACCTGTTCTTTCAGGTCACATCGTGGATGTAACTCACAAAGTTCTTTGACTGAAACAGTGGAGTTGGCAAATGCCTCCTGTGAGGGCTGAGAGGGCCAGACAGGAGATCCAACATTCCAGTTGATTAGCATCTCAGAAACTTGTGAGGAGGACAAACAGTATTTTCCTGGGTGTCCAGATCCACTCAAGACATGACCAAAGCTTGACAGGCTGGGCATTTCATGCCAGCTATTCACAGCACTGAGCCTTGCACCCAGCTCTGGGCTGCTGCAGGTGGTGATGGGCTCATTTCTCACAATGTCTGGCATCACTACAGGGATCACCCACCTGAAAAAGGAGCAGCAGAAAGGTTCCTCTTCTGCTCTACCCCACTGACATGGCCACAGAGAGCAATCCTTCTTCTGGAAGGAACTACAGAAGTGGAGAAGTCTGCCATGGCAACATGTCAAAGGCAGTGTTTTCCCTGTGAGTTTTATGAGCCTCCACAAGAAGGAAATTAGAAACTGAATTCTACACTCTCTCCCATTTATAAACGTGTCTGTAATGTGTATGTTGTGCTGTAGGTTAATGATGCAGTTCTCAAGCAAGATTAACTGCTGCTTCAGACAGCCATCAATTTTTTATGATTGCAAGACCATTTCCCTACTAAAAATGAAAGTTACATTCCCCAGGGGATGGGCTGGATTCAACATCAGGATGGGAAGATGGGAATTAAATTTAAAAAGCCAAACAAAAAGCAAAAGACACAAGGTAGTTCCCCAGCTCCTACACCAGGGAACAGATATGTGACTGTCACTTCTGAGCATCCTGAATAAAGTTAAATATGAAGATGGATGCTGGGGCCAGCTCCCTCTGAAGTGATGCTTGAGGCACTCAGTGCCCAAAAGCAAACAACAGTGACTTTGTGCAAGATCAGCACAAGTGTCACCCTGCCTCCAGAGCCTGGGACATTGTCCATGCCTGAGACAGACAGCCCAAAGATTGCTTATGCTACAGCTGAGCTTTCTGTCAAACTGAACCTTTATGTGGCTGATTCTGAGAAGATGCCTATAGCTGCATCAGCAGAATGAGGGAAGTCATCTCACTCACCAGTCCCTAATAGGACACCTGTCTAAGAAAAGTGGGAAGAAAGGTCCTTTGTGGGTGTCTCTCTCATCCTTTCTCTCTTTGCAGCAGCTGCAGAAGGGAGCTTGATGGCTAACTTTGATTGGAAGCACTTCTTTGGATGCCTGAAGCAAGGGGAGATGAATCCTCATCTGAAGTACAAGTTTTTATGGACATAATTCAGACCAGGTACATCAGGTACTGGTGTGGCTGAAAGGATCCCAGCTACCTTCATTAACAATAACCCACATTTTAACCTGATTGATAAAACTATTTCCACTCAGTTTGAACCTTTTCAGAAATCTAAGCCAAAAACCACAGCATTTTTGTAGCTATATCCCTTGACTGAGCTTTGGGCTGGCTCATCCTCACATACCTGCTATTTATTTTATGTGGAGGAAAAAATTACTTCTGTGCAAAGAACCTTGTGCCCTAATAATCACATCTTTGTTTTGTTTTTGACAAAAGAAATTATGAAAGTTTAAAAAATAAATTAAAATCAGGCCTCATATCACTATCCTACATGTAACACCTTTACAGTTATAAGTGCCAATGAGATTTTTATTGAAAAATGGGACTGGAAAAAGTTAAAACTGCAACAACCAGCTCCTAATGAAATGCAACATAGCTAGTTTAAAAACTTGTCTGGTTCATTGACAACAGCTGGATAACCTTAAGACAAAGGCCATGCTTAGGTTCATGCTTAACTCCATTTCTTTCACCCAACTCCTAAGGATGCTTGGATTTCACAGCTGAGAACTCTGGGCCTCAATAACATTTTCCAGGCATCTCCCATTATTCAATATTCTCAACTGCAGCAATGGTTGGGTTTTGCCACTGGCAGTTTTTTTGCAGAAAGCGTTTCTGGGGTTGCTGTATTTTAAGAACTAAGGAAAGAAGGATCCAGATGCAAACTCTTGATTGTAAAGCTGCCTACAAACCACACCCACTATTGAGTTTATCTTTCTACTTCAATATTTGCAGGGTGTGATACAGCTGGATTATCTTCCAGGCCCCTTAAGCAGTTTGAACAGGTTTCTTGATAAAGCAAGGATGGACTTCGTATTACTTTGCATAGTAAATATTGTTTTCTAGACCTAAGTCAACGAGGACCTTTCTTGTTAAGGCTGAGTTAACAGAATATTGATAAAAGTAAACTGATGCATCCATTAAGAAAACAATTTAAATATTTATGAAGAAGGAAAATATTTCAGCCAAATATGCAGGGTATCCTAACCCTCTGTAGGAAACCCTGTAAATCTTATAAGGATATATTTGTAACTACCCTGAGTTGCTGCAGAACAATCATTTGTGGGGCAGAATATCAGGCAAATATGGCAGATTCAGAACATCAGAAGCATCTCCAGTGAACTGTATATAGGCCAAGGAGTAACTGTAAAGGTTATTTCCCTTTCAATAAAACCCACAATCAGTTTAGAATACTGGCAATGTCTGTAGGGTCACTTTTGAAAGAGCCAGCTCACACATGGGATGGTTGTGAGTTATTCAGAGGAGATGTGAGTTATTCAGAGGAGATGTGAGTTATTCAGAGGAGATGTGGGTTATTCAGAGGAGATGTGGGTTATTCAGAGGAGATGTGAGTTATTCAGAGGAGATGTGAGTTATTCAGAGGAGATGTGAGTTATTCAGAGGAGATGTGAGTTATTCAGAGGAGATGTGATGCTCTCCAGGGCTGGGGAGAATCTCCTGCACCACTGGACAGCTGAATTCTCTCAACACAAAGCTGGCCAGGTCAGGCTGTAACCAGAAAGGCCAGACTGACTTCTCCTTCACTGCCTCCTCCTCAAACACTCCAGCCAGGACAGGAGTCAGCCCACTCCTGAGAGGGCAAATGTTTATCAGTGCTTGGGCCAGCATAGCCTCAAAATACTGACACAAAAATGGATTGTGAGAAGCATTTCTCCCCTGTATTCCTCAGCCATTTGGAGAACTGCAGTTGATGTATTTTAGAAAGCTGAAAGGCTTGACAAAGTAATATTTAAATGCAGGAAGGGTGACAAAATGATAAGTGCAGGGACTCAAGCTTTCCATTCATATGCAGAACAGATACAGCAAAAGCTGTAGCTACAAAACTTCAATTTATCTGTTTCTGTTGTCCCCCCATCTCCAGAGTGTGGCAGCTCTCCCTGAGAGTAATATTTTCTTCTCTGGCAGGACATTCAAGATAAAATTTGATTAAACCCAAGCTTGTTTGCCTGTTCTGGTTCTGTGTATATGTGTACATGGAAATTCAGGCACTTTTGCCTGTTTTTGTGCACAGTGCTGCTCAGAAGAACACCACTGGACATCTACAAGCTTACAGATAAAAAAATGAATTTAAATCGAGATATGCAAAAGTCCACAGCTCCTGAACTGACTCCCTTCCATCATTCTTGTGTACAGACAGCAAGAGTTGCTGTCCTGTTTGCCTAATAAGTACAGGCAAACACACAAGACAGGGAACTAAGTCTATAAAAGAGTTTCAAACAAGATAAAAGCATTAAACTGCACATGCCACATGAGAGTTGTGGCAATTGTGATGGGAATTATTTTCATGTGTCTTAATACTACTGCAAGATACTCATTTCACTAGCTATTGTACTCAAAAATTGTCACAATGCAGGAGGAAGCAGGGAATAGCTTCTATACCAATAATGTGATTGCTGCCAATGCATCAGTGTATGAAAACAAGAAAATGCATTTTCCCTCAAGTACCAGAGTAAAGCCTACATATCAAAACCATTTGACTTAGTCTTGTGAGGAGAAAATAAATGTTTAAAGGAATAACATTGGAAGGCAGAAAAGCAGAACAACTTCATGGTCATTTCAAAAGAAAAGCAGAAGGCTCAGGTGAGGGTATCTCTCACACCACAGTGGCTGGTCCTTGCACTAGCAAAGAAAGGAGCAGGGGAAATATGCCCTAGTTCTCCTTTTCTCTGTTTTTAATTAAATAACTTCCCCTGTATTTTTATATAGGCTATAAATATTAAAAGATGGCTGCACATTCTTCACTGGAGGAACCTGGCAAGCTTATTGTGATGTTGCATAAGTTTGTAACTTGAATAGCAGATCCTTTCCTCCCCCAGCTCAAGCTTCAGTGAAGGCACACTGAAATTTAGCCCCAAAGTTTGTCCCTTTCAGATGAGGCTCTGCTTTGCTTCCCAGCTTGCTTGGAGCATAAGAGGTTTAGCTAAGGAAAGGCAGAGAATTATAAGGTTAAAGGGGAAGAGGGAGAAGAGAACAGCTTGGTTGACTGATCCTCCAAACACTTTGGCAATTCTGAATTCTAAATATAGCAGGAATTAATGAGGCAGAACTGTACTTGAACATTAAAATGACCCTAAAATTGGTAATGCTCTATCACTGAACATGACACAGGGAACACAAGTTTCACACAGCCATAACTAACCAGTCTCCCTTTCAAACAGAAGAGTTTAAACTCTGCTTGTGGTGGAGCACACGAGGGACAGGCAGGTGGACCACAGAGAGCAGCAAGCCAGGACAAGAGGGGATGGCAGTACAGAGAAGGAGAGCAGAAGGAAGTTTTATGAGTTACAACCATGGGCTTGGTTCTTCTGTATCAGGTAGGAAAAGGCACAGGAATTATATTTACCACCTGCTCTCACTTCTCCCTGTCATGTAGGGTATCAACAAATATGAATCACTTTGCAAGGGACAATGATGCTTCCAATTTAGACAGTTTCTGAAAGGACAAGAACAAGCCAGGCTGCACAGTGGTAGCTTTAGGCTGCTCTCATGTGTCTTTGAGACTGAGCATTCCTGGGTCTGATTAGGGGCTCTGCTAACCAAGCAGCAAACAAACAATTCACCTAATTTACACTATTTTCTAGCTGAGGAAAGGTATTTGTGTGCCAGTCTTTAAAATAATCCATACAATGTATTTGAAAAGGAGAAAAACCTGAAACAAAACAACAAAACCAAGTATTACAATTATAATTTCTATACAGTTGCATGTAATAAATTCTGATTAAAGCCAACCTAATGTACATGTGCACCTAAAGACCATTATTTTCATCTTCTTCCAAATATGAGGAGCAACTGAAGCTCACCCTTGTAAGGGAAGAAGGATATATAATCTTCATGCTTTTTTCTCTTAAATCTCATCGTGGTCAGTAGGTTTATTCAACACTCTTCTCTCTAGGATCCAACATGGCAACTCTCAGCAGCAGTGGAAACTGTAAATAACTTTCATACTGATTTCAGTTTTCTGTCAATTGCCTCCTTACCATGGGCAGGTCTGTAAGAGACAGGAACAGGAGGAAATTCCAGAGCCACTGAACCCAGGCCTGCACAGATGCAGACTGGGAGCTCTGTGGAGAAAATATCTGTCCTGCTCACCTACAAGAGACAAAATTCAGTCTAAACATGGATGTGCATTTTGCACCTGAGGAGCCAACAGCTGTGGTATTCAGACCCAGACCCCCCTGAGTCCAGGGAAAAGCAATGTTGGGCTAAGAGGCAACCCAACTCTATTTCCAGTTACATCTGCCCAATTCATTTACTTTGAGCTGGATTGGAGCAATAATAATGTTTGTCTTGTTTCCATTGAGCACCATGACCCTGACACCAAAGACACAAATGAGCACGGTCCCAAGGAAATAACCAAGAAAAACAGCAGGTACAATCTGCTGCAGTATGAATGCTGACGACTGTCCCCAAGATGTGTGATGATATTTTTAATGTCTGATTCATTTGGATCATTTTCTTTAGGTTCTAGACCTGTGAAGGGAAGTGAGGCAGAAAGAAGTTGAGGAAGAAAAGAAGCTCTTACCGTGGGTGGTTCATGATCTTGATTTGCAAAATCAGCCAGAACTCTCCACCTGTGCAATCCAGTCAAGGTAGCATTCAACATCAAAGATGAGTTTTCACATTTGTCAGTATTTCTGGAATTATCACTGCAGAGGAAATGAAAATACAATAATGAGCAACCTACCCCGTAGCCTGAGAGCTAATTACACACCTTTCTTCACAAAGTAAGTGGGAAACACAGGAGCTTGGAAGATATCCACGGCGCAATTAAACACGCACTTGTCAACTTGTCACAAATACTGTGTTTTTACAGTTGAAATGAAAACACAAAATGCCATCTGATTGAACTTCAGAATAATTAGCACATCACAGCACACAGCCACGACAAGTACCTGTCAACAGCTATCAGCACAGCAATGACATTTTCCGCTGTGAATAATAATGTCATTTTCCAATTTGGAGTAGCAATGCTATTTTTTGTCTTTTCAAAAAGCGACATTGTTTCTAACAGGTACAAATATATCCTCCATAAAACAAGCTTTCATTCTGCAAAGTTAACGCTCAAACAGAATTATTTTGCAACCAAGCTTTAATTCCACTTGCAAGAGTCAATGAACCTCTAATCCCATGTTGTAGCTGGAGGAAGAGGAGGATGCAGCTTGTGGGACTCTGCCTTTATTAGCCAATGTCCAGTTACTCCCAGAACACTTTCTCTGTAAGCCAAGCTTCAAAACCAGAGCAATGCTCTGGACTTGCACTAAACTGGTGATTTCTTCAGAAAATACACCAATAAAAAAAAAAATATCACACAGTCAGGTACTGTGGGTGGTTTTTCACCAGTTTTCAGGCAAGCTAATAATGTCAGCTTTGATGTGCTCCCAGTGTAACTTGTTAAGAAAAAGGTAAGGAAAAGTAAAAAAAAAAAATTCTGTAAAGTTTTATTAAAGTTTTAACTGCTCTACTGGTCTGTTTTGCATAAACAAGCTGGCTATTAATAGAAGTGATTTAAAATGCAAGTTGAGTTGCACAGAGTGGCACACTCACCCTTTTTGGGTGGCTGTGTACAATTTTACGCTTGTTGACTATGACTTTAATTAACAAGTCATATGAGCTTAGACTGTTTTATGTCTTTACACTCCATTAAAAAAAGATTGTTTCTTACTAACAACAATAGACCGAGAATCCTACAAGGATAAGCTTTGAAAGAAAATCTGGGAGAAGTCAGTTTTATGACAGCCTTGAGTAAGTACCCCAGCAGGGCAGGACTGGGCAGGAGTCAGATCCCTCATCTGCTGCAGCTAGAGAGAAATCTCTGTGCTGATTTGCCTGATGGAGGATGTGATTTTTCCAACTTGCAGCACACTGGGCATTCTTTTTCCAACCTGCCTGTGCCCTGAGAGAACACAGCACAGGGAAGCACCACATGGAGATACTGGAGCTCCTTCAAGAGCCTGAGGCTTGGGTGGAATAACCACGATGGCTGAGCAGGCTGCCCAGGCTGAGGAGGAGGGAGGTGATTTAGGGGGAGTGTTTCTGCATGATGCTCTGTTGTGACACAGAGTTTTGCCTTACATGAGAGGTAAATCAATTCCTGCAGCTATTCCTAACTTGACTTGTCTGCCCACCAGAGTGACAGCTTTTAATGCCAGCTGGAATAAGATTGGTGCCATCACAACAGAAATTCTCAATTTATATTAATAGGATTAAGTAACTGATCCGTGGAGATGGCTCATCTCCACTCAAAGCACAGAAACCCTCCTCCACACAAATATGTATCGTTATATCACAGTCCAGAGCAGTCAGTTTTGTCAAGGCTTCATGTTTCCTAGAGTGGGATTTGTCTCTTCATGTTTTTAGCCATTAAAAAGGCAGCTTTTCATCTTAAGTTGTAGCAATGCCTTCTGCTATAACCTGTGGAAAGATACCAGGATCTCCAGACAGGAAAACATCTCACATGTCCTAGGCACTAGCATCTGCACTTTCCAAATTATGCAGAAAGCACAGGCTGACCCAGAAATTTGGACTGCTACTGGCACTACTGCATGCCAAGCCAGCTTGGGTCTTGGCTGGCACTGGAATTCTAACCAAAGTAATACAAAAAAGTGCATTATGGATGGCATGCAAATGGATTCAATTTCTGACTCACTTCAGTGTGAGAGAAATCCTCTCCCGACAGTGTAAGTTTTGTACTACTGATGCTGTTGGAGAAAAAAGCAGTTTTGCAGAAGAAAATTTTTGCAGGAGAAAATTTCATACTTTTAGTATGACATTCTACTAAACAACACTGAGTATTGGCTATTATGTTTGGTGATCAGGAACAAGCATGGATCAGGTAAATAAAGCTGGTTCTCTGTGCTAAATTCCCACATCATTTAAAATTCAGATAGAATTTTATTTTAAATGTAATGACAAAGATCTTCAAGGGCAAGATGCATCTTACTCTGTCTCTATCCCCCTGAGCACTAATCCACAAATCTCTTCACTTCCACCCACTGCAAGGAAAGAGACAAATGCTACCAAAAGTCTGCATCTGTGGAATTTTAGGTTTAACAGTGAGTATGAGAAGTTGTCACAAGTAAACAAGCTGTTGGAATTTCCAATGACTCTCCACAAATCTGCAATGCCCCCAGAACTTCTACAGTGCCTGAGTTGCTGCCCACCCTGCAGCCTGGTGTCCCAAAACAGGGATGGCCCTTCCTGGGAACACCACCACAATCTCTTTGAAGCTGTGGGACAGGGCCACCACCTCCTTCACTCTAAGGCAGTGAGAAAACTGGAGTTTTAGGAAGCCAGCACTCAAGAATGAGAACCTCTGCTCTACAGTAAATGTGCTGACTACAGATGGGACCATAATTGCAAGCAGCAGAGATTTCCTGTTTGGTTTTGATTTTACAGCAGTGCAGATTTAGAAATTCATGCCTTGTGGAGACAAGAAACTTGTGGGGAAATTTTCAAACGAACCAACTACTGAGCCCCTGTGCCATGGTCAGTCATTCTGGCTCTACAGAGTTCACTCACACTGTCCTGGAGTTGCAGAGAGTAATAATGTGCAAGACTAACAGCTTGCTTGCAAACCACTATGACCTGAAAGTCAGTAAATCTTAAAACTAAAATTCCCTGGGGAGCTACTTGAAATTCACCAGTCAATTTTAAGAAGAAAGTTCCACTCCACAGGCATTAGGTAGTGAATTTTGTCCTCAAAAGGCACCTACCCTGACAGGAAATCTGCAGCATCCACAGCATCTCCAGGAAATCCACCTTGTCTGACTTGGGTCCTGCTCATCCACACCAAAGGAGCCTCCTGCACTGGGGCCTGGGCAGGCAGCAGGAGGGGAGGTGGGATGCAAGGTGGAATACAAGACTTACAGGAAAGTTAGGATTGCTCAGACCACTCACACCACTCAAGGGGAGAGGGGTAAAAGGGGAATGAACAGCTGGGGCAGGGGAGCTTAAAAAAAAAAAAGAAACAAAAAAAGAAAAAAAGAAAAAGTTCTAGGAGCTGTCAGGGAAACTCTATTAAATTCCCTGTTCAAATCTGTGAAATTTCCTGCCAATGTATCTGTAGTATCTGAGGATGATTCTAACACTCATGTAAGAGCATCCAAAATTTTAATAACAAATAAACATGAGCAGAAAATAAATACTGACTAGCTTAGTAAATTTTCTAGTATGTGCTTCCAAAGCATGCATTAGCCAAAGTATGTTTAATTTGATAAAAACACTGAATACTTAGCTTTGGCATTTAATAAATCCTATATAACAAATTATATACCTCTATCATCATGCACACCTCAAAGTGTCTTCCTTATGGAGAATTATTAGAAAAAGCTCCACCAAAAAATGCCTCACAATTTTAAATTTAAAGTAAAAACAGAAGTAATTAAACCAAACACCTACAGAACTGTAAGCAATTACAGAAAGATGCATTATTAATGATGACATGACCCATAAGAACAGGTATGTGTAGGTCCAGCCTTGCAAAGCCAAGCTCATATATATCTTTATTGCCTCCAGGAAATAAAGGATCCTGACTTTCTTACACACCTGCTTGCAAAAGCTGCTATCCATGTGCTTAAAATTTGAGCAGCTCCAGTGCCCAACAGCTCAGGAACCTGCACTCCTGAGTTTCCAGAAGTTACATGGATGGCAGCTGCTGCAAACAGTGGAAGATTTGTTTCCTAAATCTCTTTTAACTATGTCCTTCTCAAATGTTTACCATGCAAAACAAATGCACATGAAACAGCCTCAAACCCTGTTTTTCAGAGAAATATCTACCTTCAAAATGCAAGAGAAATGCAAATCAAGCTGGGTTTATCACGGTGCCCTCTTCTGGCCCTTGAAAAACAGTTGCTTTGCTGTCACCTGGTGTCTGCTTGGAAGAGGCATCAAAAGGAGCATCTGCTTGTGCAAATCAATTTATTTATTAAACTGGCCAGAAAAAATACCATCACAGACCATTCCAGATACCATACAAAACACGTTTAAAAATCCTTCAGTTATGTATGGGTTTACAAAAATAACTTACAACAATATTTTAGAAATCTCAGTAGAAATACAAGAATTTGTTACCAGGTAGGAATTTAGGCATGAGGCACTCTGCCCACAGGGCTGGGGAATTTACCCCATGTTCACACCACACTACTGAACTCCCAAGAACCATTTAATAAAAGTAACACGAACCTTTCTGCAGAAAGAGAGGGAAATGGAGAAACAGATCAAAAACCACATTCATTTCCATTACAAAGAGGCATTTTTGCCATTTCTTGACAAGTAAATATGCAGCTTATCCAACATAGGAGGGATATTCAAGAATCTGGTATCTTCATGGAAACCTCTGTTTTAAAAGTATTGTTTTCCTAATTAAATATAAAACATAGCACACACAGAACTAAACAGAACTTTTAAATCCTATCTACACAACAGATTTTTCACTATTAGTTTTTGGAGTTTGGCTGGAGGGTTTGTTTAGTTGGTTGTTTTTGGGGTTGTTGTTTGGTTGTATTTTTTTTTATTCTAAGGGCTCACTAATCTCCAGAAAATCTCAATCTTTTTGTATTCAAAGTGGCCAGTTTAGACCTGAAACAGTGCAGTTTATGACAGCTCACCTGGAAAGAAAGAAATTTACTCAAAATTCATGAAGTTGCACAAAGTTCTTGGAAGTACAATTCATTCAACATTGGAATTCTATCATCTCCAAGTCAGATTCATTATAGGCACATAAGCTTCAAGAGCTAGGATCATCTAATCTGCATTATATGCATGATTTCAGGGAAGAAACACAACAACTCTGTGTATCAAAAGCCTTAATAAATTATTTTCCTTTCTCACTGAGAAGAATGTTTTCACAAATAAGGCTCTCTAAATAAAAAGTCACAACGGAGTCAGTTTGGAAGGCAAGAAATATGTTATTTTAGGTAGTACTAAACTTTTTTCCAAGGCTATTTTCCTCCTCCTGATCAAACAAGTAGAACTTGCCCTCCCCAGGCATGTGAGCTGGTTGAGCATGCTCATGAGGAGACCTTGCATTAGCTGTGTCATGACCCAGAACACAGGAGCTATTTTATCTGATACAATTACCTGAACTTGGGAGGGATTTCTCTGAGTTGGAAAGTTCTTTGTTCTGGAAAGAACTAGAAAGGAATGTTCAGGAAAAGAAACTAGAAGAGGAATAAAGCCAAACCAAAACAGTTGTTGTCCAGCTGTGCTAGCAGTTCTTCCATCACTGCCCACCAGACAATGCTGGCTTCAGGCTGTGATTTCATGAAAGCATTCATTAAATGCCCTGCTAATCACCAACTGGACACTCAAGATTCCCATTGCATTGCTAATGGCCAGCCAGGCACCACAAGTGACCAACTCCCACAGAGCTCTTCTCCTCAGGATGATGGAATGTCCACGTTAAGCTCTACACATTTCTGCAGGAGTCCAAGGGTGACTTCTCCCAAAAGCTTCGTTCTGAATTGCAGGAGTCAGACACTGTGATCAAAGTCTCTGGCAATAGCAAGAATGGGGGAATTTAACCTCAGCATCCACTCACAGTGATGTCTTCACCAGAACGTTTGGTCACAGACAGGGTGGTGAATACCTTAAGACAAAGAAGAAAGAAGACTCTTAGTCTGGCTAATTATTTTTTTTTCCTGGAAGATGAATTTGGGCACGATGCTCAAAACAGCAGCCATTTCTTCAAGTAAGAAAATAATAATGAAAATAATTCATTTAGAATCCTTGCCATTAAACAGCACACAGACATACAAATAACTTTTGTTCCCTTCATTTAGCTTATGGTCTTCCTTTTACAGTGGAAAAGAAAGAATTAAGGAAGTCATGTGGCTTTATATCACCTCTGGTCTTAATGCTCCTAAGGTTTTACAGCAGGAACAAGCTCAGCAATAATAAACTCCTGTACACCTAATGAATAAGTGTCTTTATGGCTCAAAGAAAACTTCTTTGTTAGGGAAAGTGAAGTTAACTCAAGAGCTGGGCATTTGGAGAGAATTTTGCCTTTGTGCCTTTCTAGACATTATAGAAATGTGGAAGTGATTGCTGATGAAGGTATTATGTGATGAAGGGATCTGTGTCCTCTCAACAATAGCTATGAAAACATTGAGTAAAACTAGTTTGAAAAATTCTAATCTTTCCTGCTTTCAAATCACATTAAAGAAAATAACATACATATAATTATTCCTAAATAATTCTTGTAAAATTAACAGATTAAAATTTGGGAAGGAAAATGCTACAAAAGATTGTTTAATACTGGTACTTTACTATGCAAATAATTGCATGGGTTTGCATACATATACTACAGAAAGGAAAAAAGGAAATCAAAACCACTGCTATCTAAATGCTTCAAAGTTGCAATAGTTAGTTATCATCAAAGCCATCTCTCAGGAAGAATAAACTTAGCATAGACTAAGGTACATACACATTTCAGCTATGCAAATAACACTGAAGTATCTAAAGATAATGGGGATCAGAAAGACCTATATTTTTCTAAGTAGAAGCTTTCCTGCATTAAGGCTGCTAGCAGCTCTTCAGAAAACAACATCAATAAATGATAAACCTCTTCCAATTCTATAAGCATGTAAAGCATTATACACAAATCAAGAAGAAAAATGCATGTCTGATATATATGGCAGAAGAACAGTGGCTTATATAAAATATAGTGCTTGTCTTGAGAGAGAGGTTTGAAGACTATTTCTGATCCACAGCATGACAACATATGGGAGTCTTCATTTATTGTTATTTCACTTCAAAGGACCAAGATTTAAAAGCACAAAATTTATCTGCTTTCCTCCTGGCCAGATTGCAAGCTCCAGGTGTGGGAGGGGACCACACTGCTCCCTAGTAACCCAGCTGGAGTCATTTGATAGCTGTTGGAAACATGTATTTTTGGACAGAATTTGTTCATTACCTAAGAGAAGGCAAAACCTTAGATCCTATGGCTGGAATGCCATCATTAGTTATCTGGAAGAATCTTTCAGAAGACAATTTCTCTTCATCACAGATGATCAACAGTACCCCCCTGAATTTCAGGCAGCACACTGCAGTTGAGGCTGAGATGTAATTCTCTGTAGGGCTGAGGTCCTACCAGTTCTGTGCTTGCAGTTATTTGGACTTACCCTTGCAAGAAATTCCATTCTGAGCTCCTGTTTTCTGCAGAATAAAATGCTGCTCCAAGAAGAGAAGGGAAATCTGTCTCTAATTTGTAAGCAGTGAGAATGGAACCCTCGGTGTTAAGGTTTTCTTCAAGTGGAATAAAACCATGTTTCACAGGAGATTTTGCAATTAATTAGTAATAGTGCCAGTGAAGATGTCAGCACTTGACCCTGTAACACTGCCCCTTTCCTGTTCAAATCAGACTCGATTTTCTTTAACTTTACTGGGGATGTAACAAAAATAACAGTGATATTATCCATCGTTCTAATCATCCAATATGCTCATTCCTCACAAATCCAAGTTTTCAAGCATTTTTCTAATCAAACAGTGCCATCTTGCACTTTGATTTTTGTTTACTGCTCAAGAGATTAAATTAAGTAAAAGCATAAAAAACCCTTTTGAAGACTGTCACTAAAAATGATCGCTGTTCCCTGGAGCTTTTAAATAGCGTATTTCTCCTGAGCCAATTTCTTTCTCCCCACTCAAACAAATATGATTATCTGAAATTACCTCCCTGAATTATGTCTAATCATCATTCTATTCAGTTTCAATTTTAGCAGCTCAGATGTCCAGAATAAATTATGACTCTCATCCTCTCTTCACACTGCATATGCTAATACCCCCCTTGAGTTCACAGGTTCGAATGCCTCCCTCAGAGATCCCCCTCCACAGGGCCCCTGATAAGGACCTGCCACCCCTCTCAAGGGCCTCCAAAAACACCATTAGATGGTACTACAAAGACCAGAATCTATATTGTGGATGCTTTGAAGATGATTCAGACTGCTAGCAGTCCATTCCATTAACAGAGCTGTTATTACATTGCTTTTACTAAACCTTGAAAATAGGAAGCAAGAGGGGTGGATGTCACTTCTGCAGAGCAGCATTCTGGTGCACCCTTGGTCTGCTTTACTTCTAACACAACCAAAGACTCTGTATGAAGACTTACACAGGTCATAAACAAGATTTCAGGGATCCTCAGCTAATATAAACTGGTTCCAATGCAACTAAAATCAATCTCTGATTTACATCTGGGAGGAGCTGTCCCCACACCTGCTCGAGAAAACTGAGCTCTTCATTAAAGAGGAACAGTAAGATAAAAAGAAGAAATATTTGTGTGGCTTCATTAATTGCAGCTTACAGGACAGAGAAATGATCTTTAAGAGGAGAGAGTTTAATAGAAAAATTGTCATGTAGCTGGTTCCCTTTCCCAGCACCAGTTTGTAAGCCTATTTCGAGTACATTAATCTAGCTTTGACAACCACATTAGCAGAAATGGTATTTGAAGCCTTCATAATCTTGAGTGGGAGAAAAATTCTGTACTCTCCAGTAAAGAGAGAACTGGATTAAGGAAAACCATAAACTTTTCACAAATTATTACAATAAAAAAATTAAATATCCCAGACTGAACCTAAGTGTTAGAATTCTAAATACTAAAACCAGATAATTTCCTCTCCTTTCCTCCTCCCTACCTTCCTGCAAATTTGGATCTCTTTAACAGAGATCTGTTATTCAGATTTCCAACACCTTATCCCAGAATGCCATGAAAGCTGGGCTTTAAAGTGTCTTTGTATACAAACCTCTGCACAGACAGGATGAATTCCTATGGTGCTGTCCAGCTGTTCTTTTGTCAACCCACATTTAATGGCAGCTGCAAACCCTTGGGTGACTTCTCCAGCATTTGGACCAAGGATATGGAAACCAATGACTCTCTCCTAAATGCCAAAGATAATCAAATGCAAGCACAGTCATGAATTCAGCTCTCATTAGACAACGTGTAAAGTCTTCTTATGCAGAGTATATAATTTAATCAGCTCACAAAACGTACCACAAATTAATGTAACCACTAAAATGTGAACTATCATTAGCACCAACAGATGTGAGATGGTGTAATTTTCTTCTCTCTCTCTCTCCAAATATTCAACTAGGAATTCAGGAGTCAGCTTTCTTACAAAGTTTTGCACAGGAGTACATCAAGAGCATGCAAATTTAACACTCCCCATGGTCTGTGCTCAATTACATGTGTCTGAAATTTTATTCAGGTGAGTTATTCCACCTGTGCCAGCAGAATACTTGCCTAAGGAAAGGTGAGCACCCTGCACAAAGGTTTTCAGTATGAGGGTAGGTGGCTACATGGTCTGGATCTGTAGAAGAATTTCCAGTTTGATAGCTGCCCACAGGAAAGGACCACAAACTGAAGTGGTGGCCAACCAGACATGGCAAGAAGTCTACTATAACTGAACTGCCAGTGACTCTTGTGGGAGATAATCCACTTAGAAACTGGCAAAAAACTCACCCAGTTACCAGGAAAGTACTTTCCACACTTCTGCTACCTATACTCCTGTTCAATACACACCACAGTGCACATACATCCTCAAAAGTCACCCAGCAGAACAAGCTGTACTGACCTGACCTGCTTTACTTAAAGAGAGGAACATGAAAATTTAGCACATGTCAGCTGCTGTGGGCTTCAGTGGCCTTCAGGGAATTCATCAGATTTTGGTGAGCATAGATGTAGCCCAGCTGAGTATCAAAAGTTATCAGCTCTTCCTGCTAAATACCATATATTGGGTATAGTGGATACTACTGAAAGATTATTATTATAATAATTATTTCAGTAAGTCTGAGGACTCAGGTTTACCACAAGGTTAATTTAAATAAGAAAAGCTATAATTGGGTAATAAGTAAAATGGAATTATTTTAATTTTCCTTTTAAAATATGGAAATATGTCAAAATAAAATCATAGTAAAGAAACCAAGGCAATGAGAGTTTTTAAACAGTTACTGAACTATTTTTTTTCCAGGGTAACTTTGAACATTACCCTTAGATGTTTAAACATGTTTCAAATTTTCAGGACAAGAAGTGAAAATGAATAAAACACTTTATATCACTGTTAAACCCTTACATTTTCTTAGGTTACTTTGGATTAGAGCATAGCCAAAGGTTCTAAAATACCTTCCACACTACTGCAAACTCCTCCAGAAAGAGGAGATGGGCAAAACCTGACAGGTTTGCAAAGTTACAAAATGGTGACATGGTGCTTAGAAAGATTGCAGGAAGATAAATCTGTATCTGAGAAAAATGAATATAGGTAAAGGAAGTTTATAATTTTTCTTATAGGACAGATAGGTATGCCACCATCTCAACAGGAATACATTTTAACAGAATATTACTCTTCATAATAATTTATGTTATTAAAATAAACTAAATTTTATTGAACAGATGATGATCCTTCTGAGATGGGCACACCAATCCTTCTAATTAATTACTAACTTTGCTTTTGCTTCAGCAGGTACTGTACATTTCCATGACCAGGAAATTTGATCCTAGTCCAAGGATAATCTTGGCATTATCACCCTAAATGGGATTTGTGCAGGCAAGATACATTATCCTGTTAGAACAAGCTCAAGAGTTTCATGAACACATGTGAGTTTGGAGAGGTTACAAGTTATGATGGCTTCTGAGAGACTTAAATTTCAGAGAGAAAAAAATGTCCAAATTTGGGGAGGAGAGAATAAACCAATAAAACTCCTAACCATTTTTTACATGCTTTGATTTGCTCACTTCTCAAAGTTAATGAACAGTCTTAAAGATCTTTACTTCTTATTTTACATATATGGAAGAAGTGCCATGTACAAATAGCAATGGCAGAATTTTGTATTTTACTGGGAGTTGGTTTTGTATACACAAAGTATGCATTACTATAAATATTTATTACACCTCAAAAGGGAGGAAAATTTAAATTAATTTAAATTTCAAAAAATTACCTATTAATAGCTGCTGTATCATCAACAGTTCCTATGATAAACATATAAGTATTGTTTTCCCTGCAAGGAAAGATGCACTTACGTTATCTTGAATATTGCAAATTATCTTTGCATAGCATTTGTTGTTATCTCTGGATGGCACAGTCCACTCCAGTGGCCAGAAATGACTATGGTACACCTGGAAATAAAACACAGGTTAAAAAAGAGATGTATCATTTCCAAGCAGAGAGCATGATCTCCCAAAAGCTGCCAGATTATCCTAAATAATGAGCTATGTATACAGCATTTAAAACACCTGAAATTATGATGATACTCTCTTCCTTCAATGAAAGCCAAGACAGAAATCTCTACAAAACAAGTACTAGTGTCATCCATTAATTAAAAAAGGAGAAGCCATAAGAATATTAAACTTCCAGGACACAGTTCACCATGCTGTTATTAAATTACAAAATTACAAGTGACTCAATAATCTTACTGAGGCTTGCAAAAACAAAGCCCAATAAGGTGACACAATAAAGAGTTCAGAATAAACTAAAGGAGGACTTAGCCAGAACACGAATGCTTCTGGGTGCACATTTTAAAAAATAAAATGCTTTGAAAATTAAAAGTGCATTTTCCAGAATAAAGGGCCCAGTGTTTTACATCTAACTCAGTAACAAGAATTTGACTGGGTATATACAAACTTTGTGGGCAGAAAAGCATTTAAGCCTTTGCACTGTGGTTAACAGCATTTTGCACACTGCCATTTTGAGCTGTGTTTACTTATTTTTCTTCACAGTCCAAATCAGAAAATGTCAGCTAAGAGGGGGACAAGTTCTCAGTTTCATGCACTATCATTTACCTGCTTATTTCTGTAAATAATGCTCCTCAGGTGATATTTGCAGGACATAAAAGTTCAGTTTATTGTGAGATTTCCTCCCCTCATGCTTTCTGCAGTGTGGTCAGTACAGCATTTTGGAAGAACAGCCTCAGGCACTAAGTGCTTATATTTGTCTAATTTCACTCCTGACCAGAAATCCCAGGGAATGAAAAGGGATTACTCACGTGAGTAAAATTAAGCACATACCTTTTTGTACAGTCAAAGTAAACAGGAAAAATGAGCATAGCATTTGGCTTTATAAAGTAAAGAATCACTATGGTAAGGAATTTGCCATGCTGTAGGTACAAAAGCTCCACTTTGTCATTAAAACCAGTATATTGCTTCCAGCACATACCCAGCTTAAATTTATCCTGAAGTATTTGCAGACACAAAGAAACCTTTTCTCTATTTTTTTTTTTTAACCAAATATTCCACCTTTAAGCCCCTCTTTGCCAAAAATAGAACATATCTGCAATTAGAGCTACAGGAATTGTGGATTATTTTTATAACATGTCTAGGAACAGCCAAGGAAGCCAAAAAATGTACCTAGTCACCTCCTGTCCTTACATCAGAGCACAAAATGCTGTTTTAATTGACTCCTAACATTATTTTAAATTACAAATTGGAAAACTAAAACCCAGATGAAATTAAGGCATTTACCTCAATGTTTTCCTCCCCAAATTTCTCCACTGCAGCCTCTTCAGAGAACCCACAGGCTCCATACTCCAAAGGAGTAAATACAGTGGTTGGAACATTCACATAGTCACACTGCATGGCATTCAAAACAAAACAAAAACCCACACAACATCAGTAATAAAACCAGCACAGAGCAGTCTGAAACACAGGAAGAAAAGCTCAATTATTCACAATTCTGAAAGCTCTTTTATTTTTTGAAATTGTCTTAAAGTAAGGTAAAGTTTTGTGTTTGTCCGTTCCAGAGGTGTTAATTAGAGCAAGAACAAAAACAGTTTAAAGCCACACTAACATTAGTATGCATTGATTAAATGGAAAAGGAAATTCAGTGCCCCAATTTAAAAAATGCACCAGAACACAGGTCAAACTGGAGATAAAAAATACCCTGTTCAACCACTTCTACAAAGCATGTTATTTTCAGTTGGGGATGCTGCAAGGGCACCAGTACCATTCAAAACCTATTTTTCATCAGCTGTGGCCTAGGTGATGCCAAAGAACCAATGACATGCAGTATGGCCATTTGGGGGCTACAGTGAAAACCTGTCACTTCTCCCAGTTCTGCATCATCTCCAAACTTTCTGAGGGTGTGCTTGTTCTCAGCATCCAGATCCATTAGTTTAGGTGTTAAAGAGCACTGGACCCAAGTCCAAAGCTGTGGCACACCAGTGACTGGCCTTCAGCTGGTCACTGGAATCCTGGTCACAGCCCTTTGGTCCAGTTTTCAACCCACCTCACTGCCCACTTACCCAGCCTGCAATTCATCTGTTTGTCCATCACAATGTCATGGAGACAGTGTGACTCAAAATAAACAAATATCCACTGCTCTTCTCACATCCACCAAATGAATCATTCTGTCACAGCAGACTAGCAGGCTGGTCAGCTCTATTTCATTTCTAGCAATTTTATTTTCTACATATTTTAACTCTAATTAATTTTCTTTGTGACTGGGGATCAACTAAGACTGATTACTGTTCTTGCTCCACCTATCCATAGCATGTCATTATGTTTCAATCATCTTTTCCAGTTTTGTTAAAAAGGCAATGTAAGCCATGTTCCCATTTGAGTAGTTACTCATTTCTTGGATTCATTGAATAACAATGCTTCCTTTGGCAGCATAAGGATTTTTGTACCTTGAGAGACCTATCTAGCATAAAATGTAAATTAAGACATATCCATAGCACTGCAGCAATAAAAAAAAATTTGGCTTCTGCTAGATTTTCTTAAACCTTGCCTGGCTAATTCAATGACATTATGCACACTGATCAGGGTTCTGTTACTGCAGCACCTGCCAACATAAAACAAACAACTCAATCAAGCTCTAAATCTGGCTGATAGTTGAATTTGCAATGAATGCAGCAGGCTCTGAAAGGGAGAAACTGTTAAGGTCATGTCATATGGTTAAGAAGGTGAGACAAGCACCCATATCAGTGTAACAGTTCTCTAAAGTCACTCTCCTTTCCTTCTGGTTTCAAAATAAGGTGTAAATGAGTACCCATGTTACTCCCATTTGAATAGCCATAACCTGGCTGAAATCCAGAACTACACTAGTATGAAACATAAACACTGAATCCATTAATTCAACTACTCAGGTATAAACATATGTTGAGTTATTGGTACATCTGATCTTCCTTTGTGTCCATATTCAGCTACATTTAGGACTCTGTATTACATTGAAAACATAGAGATAAGAAGTGAAAAAAAAACTTGAAAATAGCACTGAAAATTAAAACCATCACCAACTTCTATTCCACTCTATTTAGGGACCATAGGTAGGTTTAGTAAACTGCCTTTGAATTGGTGTTAAAGCACTTAACAGGATGGGAAAGATTGCTGACTTTTAGGGAAGGCAGTAGAATTAAAAACAAGTTAAATGATCTCTGTTAATTTCATTATCATTATACTCTGAGAGAAAACTAAACCCTCTTAATAGGAAAAAAAGAGACTGCTGCTTAATCCAGAAGGTATTCATTTCATCCTACACAATTAGCTGAACACATCTGCAGTAATATCTTTGCCAGGGGAAATTAAAATGATCATCAGAGCTAATCCTTAAAATTCTACAGAGTTTTCCATAAGCAGGCAGACTTGCACTGAGCACTCAGCAGAGCAGTGACAGTGTTTTGTGGCAGCTGGTTCCTTACCTTAGTGGTTGCCCCAGCATAAAGCCTCCGAACCAACAACCTTCCTGCCTGGATTGCCACTGGGGTGAGCTCCAGCTTGTCCTGCAGGATATCTCCAACAGCATAGATATAGGGCACATTTGTCTGCTCCTCATCATTGATCAACCCACCTCCCGTTCTGCAATTGGAATGAACAAGAAAAAAGGTCCAAGTGTTCTGCTGTGGAAGTTGGAGGTGTAAATAACCTTGCTGGCACCTTTGCTTTAAGAGAAACACTTTTATGTGAAGTATGAGGGAAAAGAATTAATATTCATAATCTTACAGTCTTGGGCAGGAATATAAAATATGGTAAATTTGACCAAAACTACAGGAATTCACACACTGGGTAAGGAGGTTGCTTGAGAAGCTGCAATTCATCTCCTGAATCACTGAGGTGAAGCTTAAGCCTCTTCCTGAAACACCCTCTCCCACCAGCTGAGCTGTGCACTGGCACCTTTCAGGAATGACAGGAAGAGACATCCTCCCACTCCATTTGTAGGACAAAACCATTTTTCCACTACTGAAATTTCAGTCCAGTGGCTGAAGCTGTTTATAGAAATTTATCCTTCAGGCTCCCACACAGAGACAGGTCAAGCTGTTACACACCCTACCTAAGGGACAGCCAGCAAGCTTTTTAGCTGTAAGTGCACTGAGCTAATGGAAGTTTTTAATTATTAATATTTCCTACTTCATCAATAAATGAGATAGTGCAGCAATCCCCACAGGAAACACATGTAACAGGGAAACCTAATCAGACAGACAGAAACAGTCACACAGTTACTTGAGAGACCAGTGGCAATTCCCATATTAAAAATCCAACTTCCTCAATTTTGCACTTGTTAAAATTACACAGTTTATGCTAATAACTTTATAGTTCATTCTATTAAGCTAGTAATAGGTGTCCTGACATCAGAAAGATGTGTACTGTTCTACAAGCCAACATGGGTCTGCCAATTTTGAGTAGACAAAAATTCCCATTTATTTGGACTATCACCATGTTCCCCTTGACAACATCAGTTACTGCATTAATAGATAAAATCTCAGCACTGGTCAAGGTAGTGGTCCCTTGTCTTTTCTTCAAAGGGAAGATCTCTGAGGACTCACATGCCTGCAAGATGTTCTAGTTACCAATATTGAAAATGTTACTGATAGCTCCACTCCCTGGTGCAACAACCTCACTACATTAAACATCAAATTCTCTTCTACAGAACACACAGACTGTACTCAAGGGTGGCTTTAAGGCAAGAAATAAAACCCTCCAAAACCTAAAACACATCCAGAATTTCACCTGGGAATTTAAGGAATGCTACTTGAACCTTATCTTTCAAAATAACATACAGTAGCATTTACATTAAAATATAAACAAAACTTCACTGCTCTAAAAGCCTGTATGAACAGATTTTTGCTCCAAGAGGTGATAAAAGCAAGGAGATGAGAAAAAGAGAGTACAAGGCACAACTGACAGATCCAAAGAAACCCTGTAACTGGAAGAAGCTAAGATAGACCTGTAAATCTAGAAAGAATGAAACACTTTTTTCTCCCAGAAAATGACATTGACAGAAATGTCATTGATATTTCAGCAACAAAAAAGCAAATGTAGCAGTACTGTGGGAGAAAACACAGTTATCTGCTACCATGGTCCTCCATCCAACTGTACACAAACAGGACAAACTTTTCCTCCAAGTTTTTGGATGTCTCTGCACCACCACCACTGTACCACGACACAAGCTCAGCAGGGAGTGGTACACAGACATCTGTCCTTACCTTTCATTGATATTCACTCCAACTTTGTCCAAACCAATTTTTCTTGTGCATGGATCTCGTCCAATTGCCAGCAACACCTGCAAAACAGCAAAGCACATGACTGATTTTTAGAAACTCAGAAGTGCATTTTTCCTTTGGCTATTATCTTCAATATATACTAGAGATTAGTATCTAAGGCTTGGTCACAGTAAGGTGAATAAATTTATTACCCATTGTACATTCATAGAGTTTAAGACAAGCCATGTTATCACCATGACCTAATAATACCAGGATTTAATGATAAGATTAAAAAAAGGCAAATAGCTTTCCCTAGAGGAATACCCCAAGTATATTCTAAACCCATCAGTTAGGAACAGATCCTTTATTTCCTTGCAATTTTACAACTAGGGTTTATCCCTTATCCTTACCAACAAAATGCTCCATAAGGACCAGGCTCTTTTGGAAAGAAACTCAAATGCTTAAGCAAATAAAAAAAAATATAAAATGGTATTTTTTATCTGAAAATATAATTTACTCATATAGGCTCTTAGCCAAGTCACTGTAAAAGAATATTATTTTTTGAATATTATTTGTTTGAACATTTGTTCAGACCAGGCCAAATTCTTACCCATCCTATCAACTCTGCTATCTTAACAAATCAAACTTTTGCTATCTCAAGGAAAATTGCTATATGCTTTATAGTCTTGGACACCTGCCCAGATAACTATATAATGCTTTTATGATAACTAAGAACAGCCCTGAAGGAATCCCAAGATCTCCTTCAAGTCTTACAGGTGATCAAACACACATCTTCAGAGCTGAAGGTCTTACAATGCAGCACACACAGCTCACAGCTTCTATGCATTCAGCATTCCAGTGAAGATGTAGCAATAAGAAACCAAAAGTTTCCTTAATGAAGGGATGCCATTGATTTCCTTGCTAAAAAGCTTTCACTATTATGTGCTAGAAAAACCCCAGTATTACAAATGTGTGCAACAGCTGTGCTGCCATTGTTAAACCTGCTCACAGTGCTGGCTCCCAGGTCACTGAGGTGTGTCCTTGTCAGGGGCTGACTGAGGCACTGCTCAGGTCAATGAGGTCACACAGCATTTGCAGTCTCAAGTCCCAGCCTGCAAAGGCCCTGTCTTTGTGCATCCTGTGTGGCTTCAAATACTCTAGTCACAATTTTCCCTTTTCTCCTTTCAGCATCAAGGCCTATGGAAATGAGTGAGGTGTGATGGAAACAGTACAATGCCACACCTGCACACTGCAATTTTACTGTTTTAAGTGTGTAATGAAGTTTTCTGAGTGACTTGCCACAGGGCATTAGCTGTGTTTGTGAATATGTGTCAACTACAGGCCTTGAGATGACATGTCACCTGTTTAACCCCTGCATGGACCATTGCTTTGTGCAAACTACAAAACATGTCCTAACTACTATGAAAGCCATTATAAATCATTACTTATCATTTATTACAAATATCCCACTGGGGAAAAGTCCAGCAACTGATTCCATGAGACAAAGCTCATCTACACCCATAAGCTAAGAAAGGTTTCAAAAGCATGCAAACTGACTTGGCAAGGCAAAACAACCATTTACTTTGGGACTTCCAAATTAATTACCTGCTGATTGTGTGCAATTAGCATATTGTAATGACTAAAGAGATTTTTAAAAATCCAAAGTGTGGATAAAACCACCCCACAAAATATCAATATTTAATGGAAGGACTCACAGTATTGTATTGCCCTTCAATTATTTGGTCCCCCGTTGTGGACTTGGCTGTAACTTTCAGTATTCCAGGAGTTCCTTCCTCAACCTGCTCAACCTACAACATTTTGGGGGTTGGATGGGGGTAAAAAAGAAAAAGTTTCAAATAAAAATATACAAATGTATATTTTTCCCACCACATATCATTCAGAGAGTTTTAACTATAATTAAAATTAGGCACTTACTCTAGAGATTCTTTACATTTCTACTTGCATATTTTCATGTGTTTATGTCCCTGCATTTATTCTTATGACCAACACAACAAAATCTCATTTCTGTTTATAAAAGTGGACTGATTGAGCAAGTATTTAAGAACTCTGCCAAGTAAACAATACAGACATTACTTCTAAACCCCATTTACTTTTCTGGATAGTCCCTAGGCCTTAGCATATAAACCATATTTTCTGGCTGAACATTTGAAATGGCAATGAAAAATGGAACTATTTGTGATGCACTGGACCCTGATCTTAGAAGAAATTATGCATCTGCTTAATTTTGGGCCTGCAAGAAGTTTCACAGATTTCAGGACAACTGCTGAATTTAAGTATATTCAACATTTGCAGAGCCAGGATGAGCAGGTGCAACATTTTCAGTGCAACATATACTAACCCCACTAATTCTGATAAAAACAATGAACTTCATAATCTCACAAAATTTAGTATTAACATTAAATTATATCTTTCAATTAATTAAGTTTCATGGAAGTAGTTCAAAACAAAAATTAACCCATCCTATGTCACAGCAGATACTGTAATGAAAGTTCAACCTTTGTATTAATTAATTTACATCTTAAAACATTATGATAGGTACATCCCAATCAACTGTAGTCACTTTGAGCCTACCTTGATTGGCACAAACTGCCTAATGAAGTGGACTCCATGTTCTTTCATATATTCACCAATTCTGTTTGCCATGTCCTGGTCAAATCCTCTTAAGAGAATGGATCTCACCATGACAGTGACATCTAATCCAAGGCCTGCAAGAAATCCTGCACATTCCAAGGCAACATAGGAAGCTCCAACCACCAGGGTTTTCCCTGGACAGTAAGGCAGAGAGAAAATATCATCACTGGGGAAAAAAAAATATGGAAGGAAAAAGGAAAAGGAAATGAGAGGCAATCAGAAAAATGTGCTTTATATTTATCTTTTATTTTCTGTAAGAGTATAACTTTATTCCTTTTCCTGCTCACCAAAAAAACCCTGCTTAATTTTTTGGAAGTTCATCAGGAATACAAAATCAGTGCATGACAGATGAAAAAGTTATATTTAGGAGTNAAAAAATACAGCTACTCGTATATTTAAGAGAAAAAAAAAAAAAAAAAAAAAAAAAAGGCCTGTGAAAACTCTGAATCACCACAAAAATGTGGAGAGTTTTTTTAACAGAAATTTAGGACAAATTGTTGAAAAAGGTAGGTGTTTACTTCCCCTCTGAATCTTGCTTTAAATATTTTGCTGCAAATTTTAGCTCCTGAGAACTAAAAGAGGAAGGGGTTCAGCTTTAAGATAAAATACTATCACCACTTTGAAGACTTATCCTTTTGCTAAAGGATTATACACAGTGCCAGATATACACAGACAACAAACCACAGTAACAGGTGAAGAGAGAAATGATGGAAAACATGCTCCTTTGCCTGCTTTTCAATTCTTTCAACTGCTTCATCAAGCTACATCAGTTCTACCACACTTTAGACCTGGGCTATAAAACCAGGGCTTCTCAAAGCCAGGACTCATGGAGGCACCATGTTTACTCAGCAGATACTTAGAGTCTGGCAAAACAATTCTCTGAAGATTTAAATCTAAAATAAGTGTCCCTTTCTTCAGGGTGATGAAATAAAATGCAATTGTGCAAATAAAGGCTATAGCATAGCTCCTATATCCCAAGGAACTCAGTAAAGATTACACAGACAGCCTCAATCTGATTTCTTTAACTCTGGGATTCCTGACTCCTCCACCTTGAAGCTACTTTAAAGCACCACTTTATACAGGCTGTATTATCTGTTATCTTTAACTTCATTACTATTTGTTAAAAGGGAAACATGCCACATGGTGTTTTGGTTTCAGAGGGATTGTGCCAGTTATTTATTTGATTGTTATAGGTTTGCCAGCCTGTAATTCCAACCTCTGTTTCTACATCACGTAACTTAAAAGTTACTCTGATATGAAAACATATTTTATTTTCATATAATATTTTTGCTTGGCATTAGCAATTAACCAGACAATCAAAGCCAGTTTTCTCCAGAGCTATCTTCACTGAGTAACTGGGAAAAAAAATGTGCTGAGTTTCAAGACTGTTCCAGTGCATGAAGACAGATTTCTACCAACTTCATAACATCAGCATCTATGCAATTCCCTCTTTCCCTAATCTGAGTATGGAGTTTTCTTTCAAGCAAACTGTGCTCCTCAGTACAGGGAAGCATTTACCCACAAGGGATGACTTCACATTCCTCCCTGGTTTTACCTGCTAATGCAATATTCCTTGTCTCCAGGTATCCCCAGGTAGCGTGGTCTCTCACCAGTGGCAATGATAAATCTCTCAGCTGTGTACAGCTTCTCAACTCCTTTTTTGTTTGTTGCCTGCATGAAAAGTATTAGTGCAAAGTGAGTGTTTTACAGCCTCACCACGGGAAAAATTATTCTATTTGAAAAGCATCTCTATTCAGACAGCACTACAGGAAGACACAGCAAACAATGGCTATGGGGTACCTTAACTGTGTGTGGCCCAACAAATTCTCCATATGCATTCTCATAGGTGACCTTCTTGTCCCTCAGTGCAACCCGATAGCCCCAGTTCAGTGACCCAATGTGATTCTGAACAGATTCTGCCATGGTCATCCAGTTGTGTTTGACTGTCAGAAACAAAAATGGAAGGTTCATCTTTTAGTCTTGAGTTTTGGGATTTACACAGCAAAACTTCTATTCTCAGATTCTTTTCATGACCCAGTCTTACTGGGTTTGTCTTACTCCTGTTTTATTTCAGGGTAAATCTACAGAAATTCAAAGAATTACATCAGTACACATAACATGAGATCACAGAGCAATAGGTATCACTTAAAACACTGAAAATTAAGACTTACTGAATTACTGATAGTTTTATATTGACAGATATATATTGACAGCTATGAACAGGTGACATTGTTCAACAAATAAAGACAATGCATGTCTAAGAGGTACTTCTGCATGCTTCCAAATACAGGACTGCAGCCTAAATAAATCATAATTCTATAACCATGCATATCAGAGATAATAAAAAATAAAATCTGTCTTCTTACATAGTAGTGACAGACACTTAGAGAAAAGAAATCCATATTTGTAACTGTAAGAAGTTCCTGTTAAGCAACATTCTGGTATTTCCCAATAGATGTTGTGGTACATTCAGAAATTGCTTTTATTCACACAACAGTCTCATCAATCACTAACATGATCAGGAGATATTAAAAAAACAGATAAAACATGGAGGCTACACACCCCATGGCTTTAGACTTGAAAAATACTTCAATTTATGTGTAACCTCTCCAGAGTTGCCTCACATTGTCAAAGCCAGCACATGCTGCAGTGCAATAAGCACCTCATCATGAGAACCACCTCAGGATTTTCAGTGCAAGTGACAAAACTGAAAACAAAGTGTCCTTCTTTACCTTCTTCTGTAAACTGCCACCCAAATTTGCGTGAATCTTGCAAGGCTTGTCCCAGTAAAGCTGCCTGGTGCATCAATTTTTTGGGTATACAGCCCACGTTTACACATGTTCCTCCAAGACCTGAGAGAAAGGAGAACAGAATGTGGTTTTCACGTCAGTGTGGCAGATTTCAAACATGAGACTCAGAGTCTCTAAGCAAAGCTTCTTTATTACAGGTTTGCAGTGAAGAGAAATTTACCCCATGAGCTTCCCTGAGGTGTAGGTGTGACAAAGTCCATCACCATCACTTTCTTTCCATATTTGGCAGCCTCCTGCAAAAGAAATTAAATAGGACACATATCTAAATATTAGAGGTTAAATTTGGAGTAGATGATAATATCATGCATTGCTGAAAAGCTTTGTGACTTTTAATTAACTAACAATGAATTGTTTGCAAGGGAACAGACAGTCATTAATCTTCTGAATTTATCTGTGCATTCAGTAGGAAAAAGAAGATGAAAGGGAAAAAAAAGCATTCATCCTGCTACAAAACAGCATGGCACCAGCTGATACACAGGAGACTCTGTGAGTCCAACCTCTTCACTCCTCCATCCTGTCACTTTGTTCAGACTACTTCCCAACATGCCCATTTACTTTTAACCTACTTAAAAAATTCCTAATTAATACAGTTTTCCCTTTAAACATAGCTTCTCTAGCATTTTTTTGAAAACACATCAGAAAATTACACAAGCAGTCACATGGCCAAGCATGGCAACCTTAATGACTCTGATTCTGTATTTCCCCTAAGAAGTTTCATTAGCAAATCTACAATTAATGCCTGCAAATGATACTGAAAACTATACACTAATTTCCTTGCTCCCTTTGTGTTTTTTAAGAAAAAGGTAAAAACTGACAGAAGTAACAGCTGCCGTGGAAAAACACTTAGGCAAACACTAGGGAGCTGAGAAACAACAATGATTGATTCCTCCCATGAGATGAAACAAAATAATTTTGCTATTTGGAGTAGCCACAACAATGCTGGCATCATATGATGAGTTCTTAGACGTGAGCAGTTAACAACTATAGGAACAGGATATTACTCTAAGGCCTTGGGTTTGGTTTGGGAGGAGCTGGACAGCCTTCAGTGTTGTTACCAGTAATACTTGTTAATCCAAATACTTGACAATCAGAATTTTAATTTTAAATGTATCTTACTTTATGCAAAATGCAAATTACACTTCAAATAACACAGGCTTTGGACAACTTCAGAAAATATTGCTGTATTGGATTTCTACCAGCAATAAAGGTCTAGTCTGGCCAAGAAGCTAATTCCTATCCATTAGCACCTCTGAGAAAGTTCCTCAGAAGGGCACTTAGGGACTGAGATGCTTCATTAAAGCTCCTTTATGATGACAACTCTTAAGCAGAGCTCCAAAGAGCCTTACCAGGGTTAGCTAAGCAGAATTCATGGATTCCCAGGCTTCCCTCAGCTACAGGCTCACAGAACACAGCACAGCATTGCATGGCCACCGTGGCAGAGACCCCACACAGATACAACCACTCCTGCTGAGTGACCTGCCCACAGCCTCAAACCTGCCCTGCAGCTCCCAAGCCTCCTGGGGCTCAGGGCAGGGCTGCAGGAACACAGCAAGGCAGCTCAGGGACCTGTCCTGGGTGAACTGAGAGCAGGGGCCTGGCACCAGGGTGAGTCTGCAGCTGAGTTGTACCAACTCAGCCTGGCAGTGTCTGCACTCCTGTGGGGAACTGCCTCCAAAATAACAATGGGGAAAAATGGAACATGTGCACACAAAGGTGCATCTATCAGAGCAAAAAGTACAAATTTAACCAATCTAGGTGAACTGCTGCAAACCTGAGGGCAGGTATCTGGAACTTTGTATGAGCTGTGTGGGTTTCTCTGCTTTGGTTTGGGGTTTTTTCAAAGCACTGTCAGTTAATTCATTAAAAAACATTGAACAAACTAAGTAAAAGTCAGAAGTTTATGTGTATAAACTTCAGTTTCACTTCAATTACATGAAACTGATTTGAAATCCCCACATTACTACTGATAGGGATGTTGACTTTATTGATCTTCCATCTTCTGCTCTACTCAACAATCAGTTGAGAACACTGAGAATCAATATACTTTACACACTGAGTTGAAGGAATTAGGCAGTTTATCTTCTTACTGTACACCTTTTCTGTCCTACAACTGAAAAATGATTCAATTAACATCACTGTGTCAGTCTCCTTATGGAAATTTCAACAGCTAGCTTATTACTGCAAATGCTTTTTGCATTTTTTGCATTACTGCAAACTCTGTTTTACTCTTGTTACTCTCATCCCAGAACATCTCCATCCTCTGAAACAGTGTTTGCTCCTCTTTGTGCTCTCAGAACCTTCACACATCTTACCTTCAATCCTGCACCATGACAACAGTGCCCCTACTGATAAGAAAGCAAAATAGATTATGGATCTACAGTCCATCACTCAGCCCTGCACATTTCCATTTTAACAGAAGTGCTTCTAAGGGACTGTGAATCCAGTGCTATTCTGAAATATTTTCTCCTTATTTTCTTTCACTCTGCAATGAACTCCTCCACTTCTCGAGAACAAAAAAATGCCCCTGACTGGAGAAATAATCCAGCTCTAGGTCTTGAATAACAAAGTAGTTTTCTTTACAGGAATGCTCAATTCACTTCTAAATAGTCAATCCTTCCACAGACAGAAGAGACACAACGTGCCTGACTTCTAGTGTAAAGGAGAGCTACTGACTTATATTAAATTTCTATAAGTTTAAAATATTTGAGATAATGACAGGTCTAAGAGCTGGTATACTTTGTACTACTGTGAATTCTTTCAATTAATTCCAAATATGCTTCTAATAGCACTATCCTAACCAAACCCCATAATTCATCTGGCTACAAGCAGGAAATACCAGACCCTAGAAATGAAGGGTGAGTCCATAGCTTAAGTACAGGCAAAATCTCCATTTATGCAACTATGTAAGCTCAAAAATCACAGCCTCTTCCCCACTGCCAAGAATTAAAACAAGATACACAACTATGTCTGAAAAGACAGTACTTCTATACAAAGGTAGATACCTCCTGATGTTAATTTTTAACAGTTTTGAAAACCTTTTCATTCATGAGTTGAGTTTAAATTCAACTACTAATAAACACTGTTAAGATATCTACCTGCTGTTTCCCAGCAGCATCATCTCCCATAAGTGGGGATCCAGTTTCCTTCTAGTAAGGAGTATTAGGCAATATTAAAGACTATACCATGTTTACCTTCTTCAGAACATAAAGAAAAGAATATTGTATAACAGGTACTAACCTCAAAAGAAATTTCCCTGATCAGGCAGAAGTGTTGTGCCCCTACAGTGTTAAAGACACCAAACCCAAGACACTGAGGATGTCACCCACCTACTTACAAGGAAAGTATAAGTGTGTGTTTTCCCCCTCTTACCTTGGCAGCTGCCAGACCTCCTGAGCCTCCACCAATGACAATGAGATCATAGTCATAGGAATCTGGCACTGGCATAAGCCCATTCACCTCCATTGTTTTCTGAGGATTGTCTTCTTCCTTATGTGCCTGAACAGAGAAAACAAGAAGTATTAGGGAATACTGAAACATTACCCACAGTGCTCAAAAATTAGTACCTTCAGTAGCAAATATTGTGATAAGGGAACATAATTGCATCTGAATTTTCTGAGCTCTGCTTTTAATTAGCTTTAAATTTTGTCTTCCTAATTCATCTGTGAATAGCTCTGTAAGTGTCAGATACTGAACTATAAATTTTCTTGTTTGTTGGAGCACTGGGCTTCCTTGCAGAGCTTGGTTTTCCACAACAGTGCAACCCTAGAGCCTCCTCATTCTGTACTTCAGGATGAGATACATACCTGCTGACACAAGCATTCCATTAATTTATTTTATTCTTTTCATCTGCCCTGGGCTTTCCTAATTAGTGTTCTTCCCCTCCTCCTGCATATGTTTGTAGGAAAATACAACAGTCCTGTGTGACGCTGTAATAATCCCCAATAATTATCAGCCTTACCAACAGGATGAACAGAACTGAATGAAGAAAACCATTTCTGCAAACTGTGTTTTTGTAATATGCCAGTGTTTATCATTGCTTTTAGCATAACTTTGGCATCAAATGGAACAAGTGTGACCACTACGGTTTCACAAAAGATTTTTTTTTTAATCACAACTACTACCACAGAAAAACTATATTTTAATCCTAAAATGCATTTGGCAACTTATGCCACAAAGAACATGCCGCTGTCTTCATATACCCTTTCTAAAATGAGCCTTCATACTTCATTTGTGAAATGTTAATTTATGAGAGCTTCAGACCTTCAAGCTTTTGGAGTTGTGGCAGAATGCTCAGTGCCTCTCAAATTGCAGGACAAGATCCAGAGTGAGTAAAAATCAGATTCCTTAGCTGATGTAAATCAATGAGCATAAACTAAAGCAATGAAAAAACTTTTCAGACCAAACCCATAAATTAAGAAACCCACACTCTGCCACTTTACAAATATGTGTTTCTGTCCACCTAACCTGATAGGACTTGATTCAGTACTACTGAAATAGTTGTGGCAAATCAAAGGAAAGAAAAGAGCCCAAAGAAGTTTTCCTTATCTTTTCATCTTTATTTTGTTTTGCATTAAAGAGCCCTTTGTACTCAACACATTCTACTGTTGCCTTCCTCTGGGGTTATTCCCTCTCTGTTGCCTTCCTCTGAGGTTTGATTAGTTCTTCTCCATTACTGTGTCTACCCTACTGACTGCTGCCAGTGCAGCCACCCCACTGACAAAAATCCCTATCCCTCAGACAAACTACACAGGAATGTCAGCAGAAATTCAGGTTGTGCATCTGCCTGCAGAAAGTTAGACTGTAGTAGTATTTCATAACCCTGGGCAGCACGTTAATAGTAGGAAAAAACCTAGAAAACACCTGAGGCTGCTGTGAAGACATCCAGAAATACCTCATTCTCCTTCCCCTTTTCCTCCCACTCCATCACCTCAACACACACCTTTACCACTGAACCTACTTTGTGCTTGGTTCCCTTTTTTTTATTTTTCTAACACAGCCATTAGCCAGGATCAAAGTTCCTACCACAATCTGAGCAAAGAGGCACGTATTGTGTACTGTAGTGTGATATTCAGCTTCACTTGATTTGTGTTTAGAGATGTAAAATTAGAAAAAGGGTGCCGTTCTTTTCCAAAGCACACCTTGCTTGCTTAGTGGAAGCAGGAATGTGAAGAGCACAGGGGGAGATTAACTCCCCCCACAGTCAAAGAACAGAATCTTTATGATGCATAGAAAGAAACCACACCATTTGCTTAGATCACTACTTATATCATGCTACTGTTTTTCTTCCTTTTAAGAAAAACGTTTTATGTTTTCACACAGATTAAGAAACTTCGGTTTTTATTTCCTACTGTTTGGTTAATTTCTCATTAATTCTTTGTAATAACCCTTGATGAAAACATATTAAAACTTTAGATTTGACAAAGTAGGTTGCAAGCTTCCTCTCTTCCTCCTGAACCCTGCTCCAAAGCAGCCAGGCTCTTGACAAGCTCCACATCCCATTTACTGGGGGAACTTCACGACCATGATGCCATCCTGAGATTTCCTCCATTCTTCACCCATGAACTACAAATTTTACAATAACGTCTAAATTCTGATTATTTTTCGATGTCAAAACAAAATTTCAGACCTGGGAATGTATCTCCCCCTTACCTTTAGGGTTCTCTCATGACCTCCTCTTTGCTTCTCCCGCACAGACTCAAGAGGCTGCGAAGTTTCTGCCGCTGCCTGGTGCTGCCCCTCCCGCAGCCTCCGGGCTCCTCCTGTGAAATAAAGGATAAAATAACCAAGTGTCTGGAGAGATCTCCTTTATGAGGGCTCTGCTCCTTGTCTGGGGGAGTGGCCTGGCAGCTTCATGGCTTCCTCATCTGTGGCATGTCTGTCCCAGGGCAGCGTTTCCTAAGGCGACTCGTGACTCACTTGCAACGTTAGGATGACTTGCGAGATTTTCCTGTTGAATAAAATCCCATGCCAGAGTTGGCTGAGATTTCAGTACTTTTGGCCAATCTAACAATATGCTTGGATCAAAGCAAGGAAATAATATTTTCTGTGGCTAAGCCTGAAACTTCAGTCTTAAAAGAAAATGATGATTTTTAGCTTTTCTTGCCCAGAAAGTGACATTTGTCTTGTACTATTTTAAAGTCTTGTAAAAATTCTTGTACTTTTTAAACTTAATTAAAAATTTTTAGTTTTCTACTACAATTAGTTGCCTGGAAACTTTTTTCAGTTCAATGTATTGATAAATGTATTCAAAAGGTTGGAAAAGATCTGTTTTCCCACTGGTCATAACTGATCTTATATGTATACACAATATAAAAGTTTAAGCACATTAGTGAAAAGAAAAAAAAAATGTATTTACACACAGTGAAACTTTATTTGATGTGGCATTGGAAAAGAAAAAAAGTGGAAAAACTAATAGTGGATTGGAATCCATTATCAGCTCTGCCTTCCTCCAAATACCTCTGAATTAATTAATTTCCAATAAATGGGTCAGTACACTTGTTTGTACTTAATCACACACATACTTTGCACTGTACAACCAGCAATAATTTGGAAACCCTGGCATTGCCTGTACTTAGAGAACCAGCCATACTGAATGCTGTGTATACATTCCTTGGGCACTGAGCCCACAAACCTGAAAAGCATTCACACACACACAAATGAAAAAATGCAGTCATTGAAAACTGGGCTGTAATCTTGTCATTTTTAACTTCTTCTCTGCAACTTGTTGCTAAAATTCCTTTATTTCACAAAGGTATTGGGAAGAGAACTTTGGTGATGGTGGTAAAGGGGTGTAAAGATCAGAACTGTTGTGCAACTATTAACAGTAATATTAGCACAGGATACTACTTTTCCTATTCTAGTTGGGGAACACTCACATGTAAAAAAGAAAAGCAAGAACACAGTTTTTGAACAGCCTTCCCAAAGGATAATTTCACAATCTTCACAAAGGATAATTTTTTGCTTCCCTATATTAAAGCTACAACTCTGTGTGTACCTGGACAACTGAAGGAGTATTTTATTCCTGCAAGTTTGAACAATCTCAGGAATGTTCACCTAAAACTGTACCTTAATCTATTCATTAGCCATCATGGGCACTTGTATAAATATCTCTAATTATTTTCAGGTAGATCTGTGCCAGAGGCACCAAGTTTTAGCAATAGCCCCAAAACCCAAAGGCAACCATAGCCCCTGGCAGAGACTTGGAAGAGCTTGTATTTTGGCTGCCTCTGCTTCTGGGGGCCTCTCCCTTGTTGGTTTGGGCAATCTGCCAAAGGCAGGATGACAAAGCAGAAAGTGCTCTGTGTGTCACCAGGTCACTGTCCATAAAATCCCACCCCTTAATGGCAGTTGCAATAATCCACAGTCCTGGTGAATAATTGATACTTTCCATAAATGAGTCAGCAGACACCTTTGTGCAGAGTGAGACAGCTGAAGAGAACCTGAACCATGGATCTGCTCTGGAAAACCTCAGAGATGCAGTGGTGAGGATGACTCTTCCTGGGATGTATCAGCATTATTCAGCAAGTCTTAGCAGGGAAGCCCAGCAGGGCTCTTGCCATGCACCACCACCAACTTTTGGTTTTGTTAATCCCAGTGTAGGAGGTGGTGGCTGGTGAGGTGGCACCTTCCCTATGACCTGCCAAGAGCTCCTTGTTCTGGGGTGAATCCATCTAACCAACCAATACTTAAAAAAGGGGACAAGTCTACTCTCTTCCACCACCTTCTTGGTGTCTGCATACTTGGCACCAGCTCTGGCAGACCTCAGACCTGTGCATGAGCTAAATCAAATCACTAACCTAGGAGAAAATGAACCTAGGAGAAGAAAAGTTGTGGACGGTTTCCCAGCAGTCTAACAAGCTCAGCCAGCTCAGGGAACAATCCTGTGATCACCACAGCTGGTGCCAGGACAAAGGCATTACCAGACCAGTAAGAGGAGGCAGCAATGCCTCTTGCTGGTCATGGCAAAACTGCCAGTTTTTCTCAGAACTTGTTAAACCAGAAAAAAAACACACCTGGGGAGATAAAAAAATACAGTGAAATAACGATGGTATTTTCAATCCATATCCTTCCTCACTGGGAGGGAGCTTTCTCACAAATCAAAGTCCTCCCTGGCACAGAGGCGTCTGAACTTTTGACTGTGTGTTGTGTAACTTCTGGCTAAAATGAATAAAAGGCACGATTGATTTCAGAAGGCTTTGATCAGGTGGGAACAGGACAGGCCCAACCCAACAGCCTGGCCTAGCTTTGTAAATAGAACTGCTCCAGGATAAGAATTGTCTTACCCTGCAAAAGTGGTCCAGGGATCCCATCAGCTGCAAAGGCAGGACAAGGGCACCCATGGAAAGCATTTGCCCTTCAGCTACTCACTCTGGAGGTCAAGAAGTGGTGCTTCAAGGCAAATGTCTCCACTGATTTACCTAGTTTCTGTATCACACGAAAGAACATTACCAACAAGAACAAACTTCACAAACTATAATTTAAAACGTAGTTATCTCTACTCCAGGAGTTCTGAAGATACTTCTAAATTTGTAATGTTTCTGAGCAAGCACATAATTTGCTTTACAGCCCTATCTTCAGGCATTTGGGAAATACAGGCTATTTCATATGGCAATGAATATTCACCTTATGTCCAAGTGAACTTTGTAGATTGAGAAATTTTCAGGTTTTCCTTCTTCTAGATTTGCTCATTTCTGCACTATCATCACAGGTCACTACCTCCCCTATTGCACAAATTCAAACATTGGGCAGTGACAGCAGCAGAGCCATTACATCATTCAGCTTACCAGGGAAAAACCCCACACCCTTAAAAAACACACCTCCAGCCTGGCTCATATCACAAATGCAGCCTGAGAGGCTGCCCTGCAATCAGCTGGATGACAAAACTGAGAGGGAATGGGAGCCTGCAGCCTTGCTGGCATGGTGTCATTTGCATTATCTACTGAAGTGTCTTGGTCCCAGTTAGGAGTTTTCTCACTCTTTCAATTTTCTCCCAATCCCACAAGGGAGGAGTGAGTGGGGCTGACAGCTGGACTCTCAAATCCAAAACCCACCAAGCTTAAAGACTTGACAAGCAAAAGAGAAAAGTGCTTTTTTCTAAGAAATCAGAAATTCTCCGAACTATGTTATTGCTTATATTTATCCAGTGTGTTGCTGCAAAGACCTTTAATTTTAATTGTATTTTTGTTAATGCCCTTTTCATATCTAAGAGCTTAAAACTCCTTCCTTTTAAATAAGGGACTGCTTGAATGGGATCAACATAAAGGCATAATGTGGAATAACTGAATTTTGCAACTAGTTGAAGTAGGGCTCTACTTTGTCAGATTTCTGCTAGCAGAGTCCTGACAGTGGTACATAGTATTACTCCAAAACACCTACTTCCTTTATGAAAATATAAATTCTTTGTTTTTACCATAACTATTTGAGTACAAAAAGTATGAAAACATACAGATACAAACTTTCTTCTGGGAACTTTCCAACCTAAGTGTTGAGTTCTCTAAGCCAGAAGAGGAAAAAACTAATCATCATTCTCAGCCAAACAAAGAGCACAGGATTTTTACTGTCTCAAAGGACAGTAAAAATCTACTGAGAACTGTTAATTAAACCTCTGCATATAGCAGAACAGGAATTACAAAACCAGGAAAACCAAAGAAAAAAACACTGACAGAGGAATGATGAATGCCAGATCAAATGAAAGACAAACTTTCAAGTGACATCCATCTGAGAGCCTGAATCAAAGCTCTCTACACCCAGCAGAAAAGTTCCCACTCAAAAAAAAGGCATTAAGTGACAAAATTCACCCTTTCAGCCTAATTTTCCAATGACCATCTGGGGACTGACTCAATATCCTCCAATCATCTTTCTAAGATAGGTCAGCATTGTGTCTGGAGGGCTGCAATCCACCACCTCTCCATCCCCTGACAACCTACAGCAAAAAACTCAACACTCAAACACCCCCTTCTCCAACAATCATCCACTCAAATGTATAATCTGTCTCATCCTATTAGTCTGGAAAAAGATGTTCTAAAATTTGTCTTAGCTTCTAGTTCATAATAAAAGAAGCAGTTCCTGCTTCCAGGCTTTTGTTTTCCTCTTGCTTTACTAAGTATTACTGCAGCTACCACGAAGTTCAATTGTTTTATCCAAAAGTGTATTACTTCAGTGATTTCAACAGGAATATCATTATACTCCTTAGTTTGTTATGAAGTCCTACAAGACATGTTTCTGCCATAATAATTATGGAACTTAAAATCCCACTTCAACAAGACCTGGGCTTTCTCACAGACTTTCCTAGTAGTGCTCTCACCCACAAGTTTCTCAGCAATATCAGACAGTGGCTGCTTGCCCTTGAAAGTCTTCAGCCATTCCTTATTCCTTATGTAATTGTTTACAGTAAAGCATACAGGAATTAGCCAGGTTGCTCTAATTAGCACTAATAGAGATGTTTTCTGTGAGCATAACATTGCATGCTGACCTCAAGTATTTCTAGATCATCTACAATACAAACTCAGTTGGCTTTAATAGAACCAGCTGAACAAATTTAACAAAAGTAAATTTCAGATTCTCTCCTCCTCAGTAAAAGGCAGCCAGTCTTAAATTAATTATCTAACTTTGACTGCTTTTATCTTCAATTTTATTTCACTGTGAACTAAACTAAGTAAGTTATGAAAATCTTAATATAAAACTCGTCTGCCTCTGGAACTGTGGTAAAATCTGTAATATCCCATATAATGTTTTATATGCAATCTTTATGGAAAATATCATCTTACAATACCAGTAATTTTAACACAGATTTTTGACTATTTTCTTCAAAAGTCACAGCTGCTTTGGGATTCACCAAATATTAATTAATGCTTTGTCTAATCTAAATCAAAACAAAAGAAGCTGAGCTCTGGTATAACTACCTGTAAAGTGTATTATGCTCACAGTGCCATCCATACTGGCTCACCCTTTATTTGGGATGACCTGAAAGAGATCAGCTTCCTGCCTTTTCTTCTTGAAATTCCTGCAGCCAACACCAACCTGTGGTTCTCACAAACTGTGATTAATATTCTCAAGCTACCTTTTTTTTTTTTAATTCCTGGCTAGTAAATAAACAACTCTCTGACACAAGGAGGAAGCATCACCAGCCTCACTTGAATTTGTGTGGCACCTGAGGCCAGAGAAGTAAACCAGCACTCAGCAGGGATGGAACAGGATCTCCTGGTGCTGGTGCCATTCATTAGTCCCTACTGCCACTGGCCATGCCTTTATTGTTTCCACCACAACTAAAGCCATTTATTCATTCCCACACATTTCTTTGTAATCAGGCTTGCGTTTGAGTCATAGAGAACAGAAAAAATGGTGGAAAACAACTCGCACATACTGAGGTTTTTTTTGTCAAACAGCCCAGTGTTGAAATTGAACATGGTGAAAGGAAAACAAGCTCTTTGCAGGTAATCTCCCAGTAAGGACATGAAGTTTAAGGCAGGTACAACACTATGGAAAGTACCTGGGAACTTGGCTCAGAAACCTGTGATTTCCTCCCCCCCCTCCAAGTGGGGCTTTTTTAAGAGGTGAGGGAAAAACCCAGATATTTTAATTCAAAGTAATCAAAGTTTTTTGTTTTGAAAAACAAAAGGACTTGAGTGGAACCATTTAATCCTGCTCGCAGCAGCCGAGCAAACAATGCCACAGCATTTCTGCTGTGAGAGGGAAGCAGCACAGCACAGGTCACTCTCTGCCCTCTGAACTCCCCTGCTGCCAAAGAGATGCCACAAACCAGCCCGATGCTGACACGGCCCTGCCAAAGGTCTGGCTGGGAACGGCGTAAAGGGTGGCTGAAAACAACAAACACCTTACACCTGTGAGCCACAAGTACCGAGAAGTGCCTGCTTTGTGTCAGGCTGTGCAAACAGCAGAGATAAGGAAGTTAAAGGGTTTCCTTCCCACCATTCTGGGGATGCCGTGACAGGACACAGGAGAGGTGACTGTATCAAAGAGCACTTTCTTCCCTGAGCATCTGACTCAACAAGCAAAACAGGTAACTTTGCTACAACAGGAGATAAAATGAGATATCTCAGTCCACTTGGTAAAACCAGTTCATTAGCAGATTCTTAAGAAAAGCTAGGACATTATTTACATGCCTTACTTACTTCCTCTTTTTGCATTTGTATCTCTTTTATGCAAATGACAGTGCTGGGTCAGATAGGGTTGTAACAGCCAAAAAATATCAGGGGTCACACAATTCCACAGTTTACCATAAATGAATCCCTTTACATACTCAATACAAGGCACAAAGAGTACATATAGGAAAGGCAATATGCCAAGGAAAGCAACAGCTGTGAACTTTTTGCAAAAAAACCAAAACAAACAGAAGGTAAAACCAAACTGAAGATAAGGAAAAAGAGAGGGCACCAGATATAACCAGGCAAGGAAGGGGATGGTTTTGCAAGGAAGACCTACAATGTGACACCACATTCAAAAAAGGAAGTTATTTAAACGTATGAATAAGGAAAGAAATGAACAAGCAATGGGAAAAAAAACAAACAGGAAATACATGAATTGAGCTATAAGTTGGAAGGCAGCTGCATGACAACAGGCAAGTATCAAAAATAAGGAAGGCACTGTAGATGAAATATCCTCAGGAGACAGCAGTGGTAAAGAAAAAGGGAATAAGTTAGCAATTCAGTATACTAAGTAAGCCAGAGTGCAAAATGTTAACTGGTATTTGTTTTTCTACAAGCACAATCAAAACAGAAACAAGGCACCCTACCAAAGGGTGACTGAGATGGGCTTAATGGAGGAACAGCCTTCAGACAGGAACAAGCAAAGGAGTTTTATCTCCGAAGTTTTGAAAACAGAAAAACCATAAAAAGGACTGGAAAAAGGAGATAAATACCATACGCTGTTGGGGGCCAAGCACCGTTTCTGCTCACAGCAGAAATCAAGGGATGGCATAATTATAAACAAGGGTAGAGGAAATACATGGGCATCAGCCACATCCAGGATTTGAGTTCACTCTTATGCACAAAGTGCTGTGACACATCTGTTATTGTCACCTGAGCAACTCGCATGTAAATTATATGGTCAACACATTTCCAGGAAATACTGCAAAAGTAAAAAATATTTGGGGTTTCTGACACTCACCACATGTAAATGTCAACACAGCCTAATTACCACTGGTGTTTGTACTACAGCACAGAACCAGGACCACCAAAGTGGATCCCTGTTACTCCATCCAGAGGCTCTCACATTAGCACTAAAAATGAGGAACAATTATGTTAAAACTTTTTTTTTTTTTACTGACCTTGTAGAATCCAGCCCAAATTTCATTCCCAGTCTACTGAGTGTCCTGAGTGCCCAGTCCTGAAAGAAGCCAAGCAGCTTCAACGTACATCAAAGTCAAACCAACCAAAAACACAGCCCCTCATAATATTCAGCTATGAGTCTGGGATGAAAAAAAAGCAGCATTTGGCATTATAACAAGGTAGAGCCCCACAGAAACAAACAATGTTTTATAAAACAAAAGCTGCAATATCTTAATTCTGAGATATGTAAGTTTAGTCCCTCGTTGCACAGCTTTGAATTTTGTCCTTAGTCCTTTCTGCAGTAAAATGCCTGTTTATAATAAAGAAAACTAAGAAAGTGTGGAGGTAATTTAACAAAAAAAGCAGGAAAAGCACTCTTTTCTCAGTTACTTCCAATTTTTATACCTTTACACTCACAAAATGTCATAAATACTGCATGTGCAAAATGCAATTGTTGAAGTGCACTGAGTACTATTTAAAGATTGAGAATAATCTTTTTGAAAGCACAAGGTAAGGACAAGGGAATGTATTTCAGAGCTTTGTTATGCAAACTATATATAAGCACCTCATAATTTACTTTTTCCTGTGCTGGGCACCATTTTTTGCCAGTTGTGCTCATTGCCAGCTTGCTAGTGATTATTTTTTAAACATTTTTAGATCTTACAGTGAATTAATAACTGAATTTAATATTGCCATTGACAGAAGATGGAAAAGTGGGGGGAAATCCAGAGAAAAATAGGAAATTCTTACACCTACCAACAGCCCAATTTCTCCTGCTCCACTTATATGTTTAAATATACTTTGTCCAAAGGATGTATATAGATATTAAACAACTCTGTTTGATATGACCAGCTCTAGAAAGGGGATCATTTTAGATTGTTCATGTTTCAGACTCAGTTAAACAATTAATTATTAGAGTATTTGGATTATGTTTCCGCTTTAATGCAAATTATGTATCTCATTCAAATTTCTGTAATTTTTTTTGCTTTAATCTTTTATTTAAGTACTTCAACAGTACCCAAAACGCCTCTTATCTCTTGTCCTTGATGGACACTAAAATCTTGGACATGTTCCTTTGGGAAATGGACACTGGGTTTCAGATAATAATTTACTCATAAGCAACTATCCCAGAAGCAAAGCTGCCTTGATGCTGAAATACACATCTTGTCTCACAGTTTAAACCAACCTTCCTGGAGAATTACTTTAAGATGCTGCCAGAGTTGTAGAATAGCAATAGGGAGTAGTAACATCTTAAATTGAAAAATCAAAGATACAGCAGAGCATATAAACCAAAGCCCAAACATGTTCTTTAAAGTCATTTAGCCAAAATGAGTCAGCTTCACAAGGCTGAAAATGCTCGTTAAGATGCAGGTTTCATTTCTGAGTTTATGCCAGCAGATTGATTGCTGGCCAGAGGAACCAGGTTTGGGTATAACTCCAGAGCAGCTCACTCTGCCCCAGACTCCAGGCTACCACACTAGCACAAGTTCCAGTATCTGATTTAAAACTAAATTAGGTACTTCTAAATCATAACTTGGTAGTGGCAGCATTAGGTAAGGGAACTCCTGTCAGGTCACAGCACTGTCCTGAAAGTACAAGGACAACAGGGCTCTCTAGACAGTGGTTTGAGAGGTTTTTTGTTTGGTTGGTTGGTTTTTTCTTTCCCATTCTTTCCTCTTAGGATCAAGTAACATCCTGTGCTTCCAGTGCTCAGACTGGAGGATTTTTATAACTGAAAGATCTAAGCAATATGGAGCCATAATAATGACTATTTCAAGAGTTTTAACTATTACAAACCTCATCTTTGTATTTGCCAGCTCCTGCTGTGCCTTATGCAAATTCTTATTGCACAGGCATCTTTACTTTTTATTTGCCAAGGTCTTGACAATTTCCATCCTGCATAGTGAGACTTAAAATATCATATAACACCTTAAAGCTCCCAAGGTGGTTTTGTGTCAATGTCCTCAAATTATTGCAAGTATAAGAAGATGTTTGAAAAGTCTGCACTCCCAAGGACTTGGTAGAGCTGAAAACACTCCTGTAGTAGTACATGCTCAATGTACATCCTAAGAGTGCCTTTTCATTTAGCCAGAACTGCTGCACAGTGCCAGATGTAAGCGTAGGTTCATTTTCAGGCGTTCATTCCTCCCAGCCCATTATTTAGCTCCTTTCATCGGGTTTTATAGTCGCAGTGAGAGCACGGTTAATGCCATGCCCATGGAGGATGGCAGGCTGAAGCTCTGACAAAGGACAGAGCAGTCAGCTGGAACATTTCCCCACTCTGCCGTGGGAAGATGCCTCGATCCTGGTAGGCAGAAATCATATCCATGGACCAGAGGGCCACTCAACTCCCATCAAACCAACTCCCAACGTGGTTCCCTCCCCAGCACAGACATCCTTCAGGCCACACTGTGGCAGTCCCGGGGCCGGGGTCCCACACGCGGCATCGCTCTGATGTCCCTGACGATGTCACCCAGGGCGGCAGAGGCCGTGCTTGGGAACGGGCGCCCAGCCCAGGCTGGGACCCCGCGGCCACCCCGCTGAAGGCACAGCAAAGCAAGGGAAAAGGGCCCCAACTCCGCCTTAGCGGGTGTTTCGCAGGGAAAGCGGAGCCGGTCC
>VZTB01006743.1:559-41367 GCA_013397245.1 Thryothorus ludovicianus | reverse complement strand
GGCCGAGCCCCCCTCCCCTCGCCGCGGGAGCGAGGGGCCGGGACCCCACCACGCCCACGGCCTCTGGCCGGGCCGGCAGCGGGGCCACAGCGGCCCGGTCTCTGCTCTCGGTTCCCCCCGCGCCGTTGTCGGGACTGAAATTTCCTGGAAGGTTTGGCGGTATTTTGCAGGGATGAGGAGCGCGGGGCGAGGCCCGGGCTGTGGTGCCGGTACCCGGCTGGCGGTGAGGGCAGGAACGCCAGGCCTGGGTGGGCTGCACGGGGCCCGGCAGAGGCGCCCGGGCAGGTGCGGGCAGCGCGGAAATCACAGCCAAGGTGACCAATAATAAAGTTGCTGATTAACTGAGGACTCGTCGTCTTGTGCCATTTGTAAACAAGGGGTCACGGCAGACGAGTTAGCTGTGGAGCTGATGTGAGCAGGGTGCCAGGAAGGCTCGGAGGCTGTTGGTGTCAGTAGCAAAGTGTCCCCCGTGCCCCAGCGCTGGCTGCGTTTGCATCATTGAAGGGCATGAAATCGGGAAATGCCATCGATCGATCGGCTCGCAGTGGCACACACGCAGCTGGGTGGCATCAGCACTTGTCCTGTGGTACACATGGCAGATGGCAGAGACGGGATCCTGCCATTATCAATGTCCACACAACTTTTCTCTGTGTGGCAGGTGTTCTTGGGCAGACCTGTGTGTGCTAGCCACTGTTCGGCCTCCAGAAATTATGTAGTTGGTGATCCTGTCGAGGTTATTCACAGACAATCCTGTTAGAAAGCAACAAAAAATCATGTGTTCTAGTAATGTTTCTGTGGGTATAATATATATTCCGTAGAAAATCAACTTCTTGCTGTATCAATTTCTTTGAGGCTTAACCAAAAATATTTTGTTCTAAAAAGAGCTGTCAGGTAAAAGCTACCTAGTGTGCTTGGCTTGTTTTTGGGATGGCAAAGGTTTTTATAACAATCCGAACATTTCTAGGCAATGAGGCACACAGAAATCTGGATTTCATCCTGTTCATGGACTCTGTTACACATAGTAACCTTTTCTTGACGTCTTGATAGATGACAGTTATTGTCAATTAAAAAAAATCAATTTTCTCAAAAGAAGCTCTGGCAAAATGGTTGGAAAAAGGAAAATGGCAGGCACCACTTTGGGCAATATTCAGAGTCTGGTTTTAATTGGCTTGCAGGAATGGAGAAATGGTGTCTGTATATAATCATTAGCATACTGTTCCTAAACAATAAGCTAGTGGTTGCTTTTCTTTTTTTCTTTGCTTATGTGGCCTGTGGCATGACAGTCAGGATGTAAAGGCAGGATCCATCTGCAGTTCTCTTGGACACCCGAGATGGCTCAGTCTGAATCATTCCAAGGCCTGTGTGAGTTGGTTTTGTGCTGTGCAGTGAGCAGGTGGTTATACATGGTCCTGGCTGCTGGCATTTACAGCTCTGGCATTATACTGGCAGAATTTCGGAGCACTGGGTGTTACTCCGTAGCCTTCAGGATTTGACAGTCACAGCAGTTCAAAGCTTAACTCTTACTTGTGGTAATAATTACATGAAGGGAGGCAATGTTCAGAAGTTGAATGAAAAAGAATGTTTAAGATAATGTCGAGATATGAAACATTAAACACTGAAACTTTGAAAGTCTGGTACCTTGTTTTGTTAACGTTTAAAACAGGTTTACAAGGTTCTTCCTGTTGTGCTTTCAAATGTGAATCTAATGTCATTCCAGCTTTAAAATTTTGCTTAGAAAGAAACTTGACTGTTAGTACGGACTTTTGCATTTTAAAGAAACTTAGTATTTGTAAATTGCTGTTTTAGTGGCAGAATGCTTGTAAAAATAGTCATGTTTTACTCTATCTATGCATACTAAACAATATGGGTAAATAACATTGGTAGAATAAATGCAAGTGTCAGCAAATTCAACAGTTTTGGCTGAAAATGCTGGTCTGGTCTGAACTAGCTTTGTAAAACTCCTACTTGCCCTGTTGCTTAAGAGGAAAAATCTGCTTGGCATACTTGAGTTACTACCTCAAAGGAAAAATAACCTTAAAAATCAAACTTCTCAAAGGAAAAAGATTTAGGGACTGCTGCTTTAATAAACAGGCTTTCTTTTTCAGAGAAAATGTTAGAAAAGTGTCAACAACTTATTATTGAAACGTAACATGGGGATTTCAGTCAGGTTGCTGAAGGAAGGAGGTGCGGGTGCAGTGTATTCAGCACTGCTTTCCTCTTCCAGTTTCTGCAAAAGCAACTAAACTGCCTCTGTTCCTCTGCTCATGTTGTTTATTTTCCCCTCCAGCTTCTCTTCTACTGCCACAGAAGAGAATGTGTGGAAACTGGGTTTCTCCAGCTTGCTCTGTGTCACTGACCCACTCTGGATGTGCAAACACGAGAGGTTTTAGTCCAGCCCTGTGCACTGGAGCTGACAGTGCTGGTGGATGTTAGCCAGCCTGGGAAGGAGCCCCCAGCTGGATCCCTGGGGAGGGGGCTGTGGTCGGTGGCATTGGGGCTTGTAAGATAAGATATAAAGTTAATAGATTGTTCCAAGGGGTGGGAAGGTGGAAAGGTGGCAGTGCCCTCCCCGTGGGCCAGGGGAAGGATCCTGGTACAGCCCAGATGCCTTGGTGGCACTGTCTGGTCCTCTCAGCATCAGTCTGCTTTTCCCAGTGTTACTCTGCTGTGGGGGAAAACACTGAACATGAGGGGTTACAGAAGTCTGACATGGAGAGAGAGCGCAGCATCTGGTTTTGTTCTAGCTGTGTGCTGAGGGGTTTGGTGTTGTATTTTTTGGGTATCTGCTGGAACAATGTCCTGTGAACGCATCCACCAGTTGGTATTTCTTGCTGCAGATGGGAATTCAGTGGGAAATTGGGATCCACAGAAGTCACTGAAAAATGAAAGGAAATTGAAGGTGTATTTTCAATTGAAAAACCTTTCTGCTTAACAGGAGAGGGTGCAGAAAGCTCAAATAAAACTTTGTGTCTCTGCTGTTATGTACTATCACAGCTTTACACATCTCATGATGAGATATGGCTAAATGAATGGTGTGGTTATGAACTACAGCTTTAGTTACTGGTTCTGCTTCTTTGGCAGACATGACTGCATGGAATGTGTACCAAATGCTTCAGCTCATTTCATACCATTTTCTACTGCCCCTCTTGTAGGGTAGCAATTTTGAGGGTGAATAAATACCACATGAAATACTTAAATCACGAGAAGCTTTTGATTTCCCTTCAAGAGGGCAGTTTGCAAATCATTGCCAGATAATTCCCCCATTCTGAAAACAAAAATCTTGTTTCTTAAATTTTTTTTCTTCTTTGTTTTCCATTTATACTGATCTAAGCTTTAGTCCTTTCCCAGTGCTAGCAGGTTTGGGCTTGTGTTCTTCTTTAGTTATCATTTAGCTGAGCCACTGATACTGACTGTGCTCTTAAAAGACCTTATAAGATTAAACAGGATGCAAGATTTACTTTGAGATACTGATGTTTTATTAGTTTAGTATAGACATATTATAGGAACAGTCTGAGTTGAGGGCAGCTGACAGGAGCAAATTTTTTTAAGCATTCTCCAGAATATTTATACCAGATGTCAGTGTAAACCTGTATGTTCATTCATTTGCATCTTATCAATGAACCTTCTTTGATGCCTTTGAAATGTTCCTCTTTTAACATATTTCTTTAGTTAATTTCCATGTATCACATAGTTTGTATATCCCTAGTAATGTTCTTTTTTTTTATTATAAATGGGAAAACCAAACAGAAAACCACTAACAGAAAGCATTGTGCAGCTGCTCTGTATTCAGATTTTTCTTTTGCAGTGTAGTGCTGAATGTTTGTGTCCTGTACTTGTTTACTCTCCCTGGCTGTTAATAAAATCAGACAGTGGCATGGTCATTTTAGAGAGTGACATGTCACTTCTGATATGCTTAGCTCTCACTCCTGGTTCAGTCCATGTGTATGCATGGAGGAGCTTCCTTGTCTTCCTAGCACTGGAGGCTGAGGATAATGTACAACCTGTAGTAAGTAATTGCTTCCTGCAGTTGTGCACAGCACGTGCTGCTGGAGGACTGAGGTGTTGGGAGCTCTCCCTGGTGCAGTTTGGCAGCCACAGAGGCAGGGGATGGTCTGTGTTAAAGGAAATTGCAATGTTTGCATGCTGAAACTGCCATGCAAATGTGATCCATAATCTGCAAATGGCTACTTCTCTTTAAAGCAAGTTGTAACAACCCAGTGGTCTAAAGCAAAATAGGAGTGGAGAGTTCTTGAATATTTCAGGGTTACATCTCCCAGGATTTTGCCTGTTCTGGCATCTACTTCCTTCTAAAGTAGCAGCTCTTCCTACTAAATGGGCCAACCTAGGAGCTGTTGGCCTTTTTAGTCTCCCAGTGACTGCAGTTAGTGTAGGCAAGGTGTTGTTTCTATGCTACATCAGACTGCTGCCTATCCAGAGCAGCTTCAGAGACACAGAATTTAGTTTCTGTCTTGGTTTTGGAGGGTTTTTTTTGGTTGTTTGGGGTTTTTTAAATTTCTTTAAAGGAGGGGAATTAATTAGCAACAGTGTAAGGAGAACAGTGTTTTCTCATTTTCTGAACGTTGTTGTGTGTATTACAGAACTTGTGCTGAGCTTGACAGTCAGATAATGTGGTGATTAGCTGGAGTTTTGAACATCTGAAATGAAAACTGTGGTGTGTGAGCGTGTAACTGTTTGTTATGAGATGACTGGGATAGGAGTGGCCTCGTTTTCCTGCAAGGTCATGTTTGTCATCCTTCAGGCTCAAAGAAATACTAGCAGGGTGACTTGGATGGCATATTAATTACAGCTGCTATATTCAGATGCCTGGATCTAGATTTGAATCGAATGACAACTCTGGCTGAAGCTGGATTGAAGTTGTGTGGTGAGATCCACCCCTTCCCTCCCCAGGAGCTCAGCCAGGCTGTGGAGGAGGCTCTGTCTGTGGTGGCCTTCAGGATGTGGCTGCACAAATCCCTGAGTGCTCTGCCCAGAGCTGACCCTGCTTTTAGCAGGGGTTGGAGTAGAGACCTCCCGTGGGCACTTCCAACATGAATTATCCTGTGGGGCTGGATCAGGACCTGCTTGCCCTGAGCATTATGCAGAAGGGTGTTAGTGCTGTCCCTAATCTCCTGTTCCAAGGTTGTCCTGGCAGCTAAAAATCTTTCTTCAAGCAATACCAACAGAAGTAATTTCAGTTGATGTTAAGCTGTCAGTGCCTGCTTTCTTTATCTGAGTCAGATCTGCCTTTTTCTGTTGCAAGCCTTTTCCTGTCAATTTTGCTAATCACTATTTTAGATTCATAGTACTGATGAATGTCCACACAAATTCCCACTAATACATCCTGTAAGTAGATCTGGAAATGTGCACAGAGAAAAGAATAGAAACAAAGCATTACCTTGAGGATGCATTAGTCTGACCAAGGATGTCCAAAACTGTCTTTAGATGCAGCAGGGGTTTGAAAGATTCAAGCAGGAATTGTCTTTTGAAGGCAAGCTGGGCTAATAAAAACAAGATGATTTCTTAGTGTCGCTGGGCCTTGGCAATAAAGATTCAGATGGTGTAGCCTGCAGGAGAGGTGAGCAGAAACCAGCTAGTTATCACATTGTGGCAGAAATTTGAAGAATATTGCAACCCTGGAGGAAGGAAATAATTTAGAAGAAATGTTTCACAGAAGATTGAAAAAATAGAGGGGAAGAAAGATCAAGGTATTTAAAATACCTTGTATTGGGGCTGAGTAAATATCATTGACATCCCAAATTAAATTCTAGTAGGGATCAGAGAGCTGAAACTGAGAACAACACTACCAGAAAACCCTGACTTAATTTTGTAGGTAGCTTTTGGGATTTGCCAGACTACAATTTTAATTGTTTCAAAGTGCCGAAGGAAGAGGGAGGCACAGTTCTCTTAATGATGTGTGATATCAGTTTTGGTGATCATGACATGCAGGATTGTGATATCCTTGCATTGTCATTACATTAAGCTGAGTGAGCAAACTGCAGACCCTTTGGGAGATTGAAAAGCAAAGTTAAATCTCCCAACAAAGTCTGCAAAATGTGGACAAAGTGAATTTCTGTGAAGGTTGGCACATGGAAGGCTAATGCCTAAAACACTGCCCTTCCTTTGGGTAGAGCTGCTGTGTAAGAAGTGAAGCTGGTTTACAAAAGCCCAGCAAAAGGGATCTGAAGTTCTTTAAGTAAGTGTGTCATATTTTGTACAATGAAGAAGAGCTGGAGGAGTCTTTCTCTGGAGCAGCTCCTAAGGCTCTGCTCCTGAGAAATGGTTGGAATTGGAGCAGCGCTTGCGTTATTTGTGGATCTGTGGCCAAGTGTAACACTGGACATTGCTTCAAGGTTTCAAAGTGAAACTCAGCCCTGTGGCCACAAGCAAAGTGCAGATTAGTGAGAGGTTTAATAGGTAGATGTAAAAATAGTACAACGTTGCTTTTCCCTCCCTCCTTCCCTCCCTCTTCAGGCTGAGTGTGAGCTCTGTGGTCTCACTGGCAACAGCCAAGTGACCCTGCAAAGACACCAAGGTGTCCCCACAGTGGGTGTGGGCTCAGTGAGTGAAGTCAGCTGTAACTTGTCAGGAAGAAGGAGGGAAGTTCAGGCTCTTTTGGCTTCCCTTTTTCTTCTGGCATTTTGGTTACCTATTAAACTGTGACCACCCCCCTGTCCAAAGCCTCATGACGAAGGCTGTTTGTTGGTCCCCACATCAGAACGTTGTGAGAGGAACACCTGAGGATTCCCAGAGAGTGAGGCAGGGCAGGGCCAGGGAATGATAAAACAGGACAAGGAAGGCACACGGGGGTCTCAGGGAGGATGAGGATGCAGAGCTGGTCCTGTGGTCTGGCTAGAACTTTGTCAGTGGGCTTGACAAAGCAACATGGAGGGTAAAGGTGAGTGAAGGATGAACTCTGTGTAGTAGTTAATAGGTAAAGCATTCAGTGAACACGGGGCTGGTGTAGGATTTGAAGGTTGTTCAGAGACACCCTGCATGTTCTGGTCAGAGTGTCATGGGAGCTGTCTGTGTGCTACACAAACCAAATGATCCTGTGCATGGCCTGTGCCTCTGGCTGAGTGTTTTGGGAAGCCTCACAAAACAGCTGAACTATTCCCACTGTCAATAAAACTCAGGAATGACAGTGGGGATGCTGTTCTCCAATAACAAACTATTTATGCTTGTATAAATTGATCTCATATTTAGTTCTGGGTTTGGGTAATAGCTGCACTCAGTGATGTAACAGTCCCACCTGAAAGGTTTCCTCCTTCTGGTTGTAGATGGATGGTGACAGCTCCACAACAGATGCTTCTCAGTTAGGAATTGCTGGAGATTACATTGGTGGCAGTCACTATGTGATACAGCCTCACGATGGTAAGAAATGAGAGAGTAAATAATACCATTTCTCTGCTTGTTTGTATACATCCATTTTCTTCCAGTTCTTGTATCATTCTCTGCTGTCTTCTCTCAGGCTAAGAATTTGCTGTTGTTCTCATAATGCCTCACTGTATAAAACATTTTTTCTGCAGTCTGAAGGGGGGAGGTTGGATTTTTTTTTTTTGGCACAGAGACCTTGAGGGGATGACAAAAAAATGGATGTTTTAGGAAACAGTTTGTATTTTGACATGGCATTAAGAATGGTTGGTGATCAGCAGCCATGTACTCTTCTGTGCACGATGTGCTAAAATGCTATCTTTATAAAGGTACTCTGATGTTGCATCTATTTTTAAAATTATTTCTGTGATGTTAACACACTGTGCTCTCAAAGGTCTTCATGCTTCAGTGTAAGATTTTAAACTGAATTATTGCCTGCTGTCTATCAAATATAATTTCTGTTAACTTTTCTTCATTTCATTAGACGCAGAAGACAGCATGAATGATCACGAAGATACAAATGGCTCAAAAGAGAGTTTTAGAGAACAAGATATATATCTTCCAATTGCAAATGTGGCAAGGATAATGAAAAATGCCATACCCCAAACAGGAAAGGTAATACTGTTGTCTGGTAAAGAAAATGTGTTAATGAGTTTTATTCCTTCCTCTCAGTGAACTTGAGCTGATTAGGACAACGTATTTTTCCAAATGATGCTGGTTTATTGGAGAGAAGTGTTGTAAAAGGAAAGGGAAAAAAGCCCCAGGAGCAAGTGGTAATTGAGACCAAGTCCCTTTTTCTTAGATTTCTGAAAGTTTTTAGTAACTGCTGTAATTAGTGTCCAAAACTGCTCTTCACAGGGCTTTCAAGATCTTCCTTTTTCTAAGATGTGTTCTCTGAAATTGTCATAAAGGATCAGACTTGGTGACAATCACTCAGAAGATTTTCCATGCAATTCTCTTGAGAGATTTCATCTGCTTCCATTGAGGTGCATAAAATTTGGAATAAGTGAATTATTTTGGCTGAAATAGAAATGCAGTGCTCATCCTGAAGGAAAGAGAATTATTAGCCTTCCATCACCCAAATATTCACATACCCAAATGCCAAAGTGGCCTAAGGAGTCTGCTTTATACTGTGGAGCAGATAAGGCCAGATATTGAAAGCCTTATTTATTTCTTACTTCTAAGAATAGACTTTTTAATCCATTCAGCTGAACTGGTGATTGTATAATTATTTCATCATTCTACCTGGTTAACCTTAAACCTTTGCAGGGCTCCTGTGACTTGCTTTTTCTCTGTTGTATTCCTATACAATTCCAGCCACAGTAACACTTCCTCTAGCTAAAACTGATCTCTCTTTTTGGAGCTCACTCTAAATAGAAGCAAGACATAATTTACTTGCATCTGCTTGTATTTTCATAGTGTTCAGGGCTCTCTGGAGATCTGGATGTTACATTTATAACTTTGCTGTGAAAAACTCTACCCTAGTCCATATTGTCATAAATTTTTAGTGATCAAGATGAGATTTTTCTTAGCATATGGGATGTAGAGCTATCTTGAAAAATCTGGATGGATTTTTGTGAAAAACTGCAAGGGAAGCTGCTGGCTGATGACTTCTGAAAAATCTCACCCCACGTGTCTGAAAATACCAGAGGAACTAGTGAAGACTCTGCACACAGTTACTGCTTCAACTTTTTAGGTTCTTTTCATGTGAGGAATAAGAATCTTAATTATTATAACTTTTTGGTCGACTCCTGTCAGCTTTCCAAGTAGTCATGAATAATACTTGCTGTGATTTTAAGTCAAGTAAATGACTTTTGTCTGGCTGAAAACTGTAATCAGATTTACTTATTTCATTGTTGCCAGGGGCATGTTTTCTTCATTTGAATTCTCATTTGGTAAACTTACACAAGAATACTAAAGCATTAGAAAGGCTTCCTTCTAGGTGTATATTCTAGTCCTTGAATCTGGGCAGGATAAAAATACTTGGCATTGCTGAATTTGTGGGAATGTACTGCAGTGGACTTGGTACTACCAGGTCTTTTAAAAAGAAGAGAAAGTGGGCTGTGCCACTGTAATGAACAGCTTTGAGGAGACATGGGTAAACAAAGCAAGAAGCATCTGTGTGTAAAAGTTTGTACAGAACTTAGGACTTGAGGAGATCCTGGCAGCTGGCTGTGCTGAAGTAGTAAAACATGGGAACAATCACAGTGCAGCTGGTGTTACAGAGAGCAGTGAGGACATCCAGTGGTTCTCTGTGCAGGTGTTGCCTAAAGGAGCACCCTCCTTGGGTTTGGGGATGTGTCCTCTGTTATCTGGTGTATTCTTTGGGGGGTTTCTGGTGAGATTTTTAAAGTCTTGTGTCTTCATTAATGATTTTATGATACTTCTTCCTTCCCAGATTGCTAAGGACGCAAAGGAATGTGTACAAGAGTGTGTAAGTGAATTCATCAGCTTTATAACATCAGAAGCAAGTGAGAGGTGTCACCAAGAGAAAAGAAAGACCATCAATGGAGAGGATATTCTCTTTGCCATGTCTACCTTGGGGTTTGATAGCTATGTTGAACCTTTGAAGTTATACCTCCAGAAATTCAGAGAGGTTGGTATATATGGATATTTCCTCATTTATTTAACTGGTTGTGTTTCTCCTTAGCTCTCTGTTCTGTAATTGTATAATGGGTACTTGCACAGGATCTCACAGCTCTTGGTCAGGGAGTAATGGAATGTTTAAAAACATTCCAGAGGATGTCAAGAGAAAAAGGAGGAAGTAAGCATTTTGACTAGACTTGCTGATTCAGAGTAGTTAAAGCTTTCAGCTGAATAAATGCTCTGATATATTGATGGTGGTAAATTGCTCTGCTCTTTAAAGGTGCCTATTAAGAATGTTTAATTCCATCTTTGGGTTCAGTCAATATGAACCCACTGCATCCTCTGAGGAATTGGTCTAATGCCTATTGTTTGTCTGGATTTAAGATCTACAAAAGAAAAAATGTTTTTCTCATGTTGGAATAATGATTCACATGGAAAACTTTCTGCTTCATTGGGGTTTTTTTGAATTTTTTTTTTTAACCTGTCCCTCAGTTTGCTTTTGATACATAGTACATGCTGAGTATGTGATCCAAACTGTTTCATTTATCCCTCCTCTAGCATGAAGGGACTTTCTTCCTTTCAGCAACTTAAACCTTTTCAAAGAGGAATTCTTTTTCTGCTTGGGTTTTTTGTTCTGCCTCCCCCTGTCCAAATTGACAGTACAGTAGATAAGGATGCTCTTCAGAGTTTCTTTATTTTGTAAACCTGAGATTTTTTTAGGTCAGACTCACTAATGATATTTGTTTTGCTGACAGCACTTGAAGCTTCCCCTTCCCCAAAGGTCATTTGATAACTGAGGAACAGGAGGTGCAGTATAAAGTTGGAGTAGTGCTGTGTGTCTTTTCCCAGTTCTGTGGAGCAGTTGCACATGCTGTTTGTGTTTTTATTAAAAAGGCAAATATTGCCTAACTAGTTCCAGTCCCTACCAAGTAAATCTGAAATGGTCTGAGCTACTTTCATTCTTAATTGAGCATTTTTGCAGATTAGAGATGCTGTAGTAGCAGAGTAGTTGGATTGGGTTTTAATTGCATGGATGGGTTAATAAATAGCTTTGCTCATCAGTTTTAAATCTCCATTCCAGCAAGGGTGTCTTCAGGGTGAAATGCTTCTCGTTTGTAGCTGAGTATTTTGTCTGCAACAAGCAGTTGCAGAGAATCTTTTTTTTTATGCCCAAATTATTTTTCTAGATGTTCTTACATAATATCATCAAACTTCAAACTTGTAGAACTGCATGCAGATGATTGGGGGCCTTGGCTTTCTGTGCTGAGATCCTTCCTGGCTGTAGTCCTTGGTGTGGGAGAAGAAATTCCACATCTTGGTTTTAAATGTCAGCTCTTGGTTTATGCTGCTGGTGCTTGTGTGTGGTTGGTGAGCAAATGTTGCACATTCTTGGTAGGTGAGATTCTGTGATTTCTTGTAAATGCTCCTTCTGGATTGCCACAGATTTTGAACTTTCTGCAGAAGGTGAAAAGCCTTTCTTAGAACCACACAGTTGCACTTTGCCAAGTTTTTGTTTCAGGAGTGTGGCTAAGATGAAAAACACTCATTTAATATGCACATTCTCAAATCCCAGAGTTTTACAGGTCTGGGGATTTCAAGCTCCAGCTGTTGCACTGTGACTCTTCTACAAGTTTCAAACCTTGGCTAGAGCTCTGGGGCTTTGATTAAAATCTCAAGCTTTTTTTCTGCTTTTTTTTTTTGTGCTCTCTTCTTAGGCAATGAAAGGAGAAAAGGGACTTGGGGGAACAGTTACAACTGCAGATGGTCTAAGTGAGGAGCTCACAGAAGAAGCATTTAGTGAGTAACACTTTTTAATTTACTATGTTATTACTACAGCTTTTATAAAAACAGCACTTCCATCAGGCATCAGCATTCTTACTTGAAAAATATATCCTGGACTAGTAATAGCTCATGTCTATTGTGGAAAACTTATAAAAGCATTTATTAATGCTAGTATTTTTTCTCTACACTTAAACACAGGTTGCAATAAAAGGTGAAAATGTTTTTTTTTTCTTTTTTCCCAGTAACTATATGTTAAGGCCCCATTCATTCTGCTTGCAAGATTATTGGGGGAAAAAGGTAAAATTAACTCTGCTTGAGGACTTGAGGAGCTCATCTTTGAGAAATGAGACAAAGAAGAAAATCATCTTTGTCTAAATCTAAAGAACTTAATATTTCTTATCTAAAGAACTCGATATTCCTTGCATTCAAAAGAATGCACAGGTTGGCAGCTGGAAGGTGTAGGATGAGAGTGTTGTGTGCATTCAGTGTAGTTTTTCTTCCTTTTCCTGTGGATTAAAGCTGACAGTGTTTTGGGATTTGCACTGATTTTGTTGGTGCTGATTCTTGCATGCAGTCTCCACTTTGGCTTTTAAATGTTACAGGCTGGTAATGTTGAACCTGATACAAGAGGAATTAGGAAGCACAGCTTTAGTCATATCTGCTGACAAGATTTAGTTTTTTATGTATGTGATAAATATCTGTCTAAAATCACTGGTAAACTACTGAACTAGTAAAAATTCAAAGCATGAGGACTAAATTTCCAATCCTGAATAGGTCAATACACTTTAGTTTCAGTTTGGCTACATAAAACATTGCAGACTCATTGTGTCTCTTCTAGTCTGAAAGGGCTTATAAAACTGGCTGGAAATTAAGAATCTAAATCTAAATATTGCAAGGCCCTTTGCAATATTTAGATTTAGATTCTTAATTTCCAGCCCTAGGAGCCTCAGAGTGCCTTATGAAAAAACTTTAGGTTGCTGTGACTTGAAAAGAGCAACTTTAGATATGTCCTGGCAGGATGAAGGATGCAAAGGAGATGTTGCAATAGTAGAAAAAAGTAAAAAAAAAAAAAAAAAAATGTTAAATAACTGATCCTGTGAAGCCCTGCAGCTATTTCTCTCCACAGGAGCAGCTCTAGATCAGTCTGGAATGAATGATGGTGTCACAGGAGCAGTGATGGCTGTGCTTCTGTGGCACAGCCCTCAGCTCTTTGTGGTGGCCTCCTGCCAGGGCTGGGTCAGGGACTCTCACTGAGCTGTGCTGGATGTGGAATGTGCACACTGAAGGACAGTAAATTTTGGACCTGCCAGAGCCACTCTCACTATGATCTTAATGCATCTCTTGGCCTGCAACTGAACTGAAGCAGTTCAAAATTTGTTCAATGAAGGAGGAAAAAAAAAAAGACAACAACCCCAGCCAACCAAAAATCTCCTTACAAAACCCTCAAGCATCAGCTTTCAAATGAAAACTGTTAGGATTGTGCTGTGCTTTCAGAATTTTGTGTTGGTTATCCATCTTTATATTTAGTAACTGAAAGAACAAAGCCCTGTTGTTTGTGTCCTGGGGGAAAATGTGGTGCTACAGTGACTTAATCTGCAATTTAAGAGTTTTGCTGCTTTTCTTCCAAATTGCACTTGTGAGGCACCTCTGGCTGTGAGAGCTCAGCACACACATGTTGTGAAGGTTTGCCTTGGAGCATCACTGCCTTTTCTTGGTATCTCAGAAATACTTTTTACTCTTTTTGTTGGGCACCTCTTTCCTCTGTGAAGTCAGGGCTCTTCAGTGTGCCCTGAAGGAAATGCTCAATAGGTGCAATGTCAGGCCCTGGCAGTGCCTTTCCTTTTTTGTCACTGCCTGTTCCTGTTCCTCTCTTCTGCCTTCCATGTCCCTGATGGATCCCAATTCATAAATTGATTTAATTGAGTTCCTCCTCCATGGTTATGCTCAAGTGTGGGACTGACAATTCTGTGTCTCTGAAGCTTCATAGCTGAAGGCCTGTCAGGATCTTTTCTTCCCAAGGGAAAGCTTCTCACTTTCCCAAGAGAAATCCTGTAGACAAACTCTCCAAACAATATTCTCTCAAAACAACAGGTTGTGTTTTTCATCCCTATTTTTCATAACATAGAATACATTGTTTCTCTTACTTAGTCAATAGTAATAAAGTGGTGTTCCTATTCACCAATCACTTTTTACTTAGGAAAATGCCTTATATAAAATATTTATTTTGTTAATAAAATCTCTTGTTAACCTTCTAATAAAACACAGTTAGAGTGTGTGTTTCTGTTCATGACTAACAGCAACACTCAAGTGCCAGCTTTGTGTTTAAACAAAGCCAACAGAATTCTCCAGGTTTCTTGGGGTGCTGAGCACTGGGGATGGCCTTTTCAGTGGCCAGGGTGGTGAGCTCCCCTCTGTTTGCCTGTGTACAGGTGTGGACATTCTGCTAACTCTTGGAGCAGAGACCAGTTGGATTTTATGTGTTCTGAATGGGAATAAACTTGTTCATTTTGTAACAAATGTGACTATGCCAGTGTAGGGTGGTAACTCAGGAGATGAATGGCTCTGTAGTCCTGCAGTGGACCACAATTATTTAAGGGTGACAGACACATCAAACAAGGCTCTGTGTACCAAGCAGTTCCTGCCTAACATTTTTTAAATGCTCCTTCTTTCAGCTAACCAGTTGCCAGCAGGCTTAATAACCACAGATGGCCAACAGCAGAATGTTATGGTCTACACAACATCATATCAACAGGTATGATCCTGTGTCCTGTCCCTACTCTCCCTTCTGCTGCTAAAATCCAAACACTACTTCAGCTGCTCTGCTCTGGAAGATGAGAATTAATTTTGTTTATTCCCTTGGTGGTGGCTGTCATGGCACTCCAGCACTGAGAATTCATGGCTGCCTGCTGTGAGCTGCTCTGCAGCTTTAGAAAAGGTGGAATGTAAAGCTTGCATTTTCTTTCTCTAGATCTCTGGTGTTCAACAAATTCAGTTCTCATGATTTTGAAGAAAACTTTCCATCTGGGAACACGACGGAAAACCTGTGCAACTCTAACGAAGAGGCAGTTTTAATGACTGGTGAAGAGATTTATCTCTTTGTATATTAAATAGCTGTAATGTAGCTACCAGAAGCTTGACTAACTGAGGTGTGAGTTCTGACTCAAATCTTTTTCATGATGATTTTAAAGAAATAATTGGATTTTAAAGGTATTAAAAGTATTTTTGTTTTGTACAAGAGTTTGTTGCTCTGTATAACTCCTGTATGCATTGTATATTGCAATTTATTACTGTCAGAGATTTGTAGACAGTTTCTTATTTTCATATTGAATCATGTTACTTTTGTAATTCAGGTAAACAGCTGGGTTAATTCATGTTTACCCTTTGAATAAAATTGTAAGGGTAAAGTTCATTTTTGAATGCAAGTTGCCTTTATTATAAAGATTGAGTTAGTCTTGGTTATGTAACTTGTCTTGCATGACAACCTCAACTAACTTTACATGTCAGCTTATTTATTAAAATTTTGAAAGGGACTTTTTCCTCATGAAACTAGCAGCTCAAAAGAATTGCTATGATTGTTTTTTCTAATGTAACTTCTGAATTAAAGGTTGATCAAAACCTATGAATGCTCAACTACATCTAAAGGTTTAGAGCTTATCAACAGTGTTAATGAAAGCACTGACTGTGTGAGGCAGGTTTTCTTTTTTTTAAATTTTTTTTCAGTTGCATTAACTCTCCTTAGACTTACTTTGATACTTTTGAGATAGTCTTTCTGCTATTGAAATAACTTTTCCTTTTTATGTACGACTTTTAGAATCGCAACCTTAGAAATCCAAGGGCAGGGGGGGGATTTTATAGTCCTTGTGGTAAAAGATCCCATTTGAACTTTTTACTGAAATGTTTTAACGTTTCTTGTGAGCCTGTGGGAACTCCAAAGTGGTGGTGACTCTGTGTGTTGTGTGTGTGAGTGTGTGTGCACGAGAGGCTGAAAGCTGAACAAACAAATCTGAAATGGAAGAAGGACTTCAGGTTTGCTGTGTCTTTCCTGGTTTTGCAATAAACTCTTACCTAGGTGATAGAGTTCTGTATATTTAGTGAGCTGTTCTTGGTGACATTGCTGTTTCTTTCATAACTGGGTGGGTAATATTGTTGCCATGTCTTACCTATTAGGGTAGGGGTGGGGGTTTTAGTGATATTTTACTCAGACTGAATAAATTCAGAGACCTTTGGTATTTTTACTGTTTGCAGTGGAATGAAATGTAATATATTAATTATCTTTCCACATACCTGGTATTAATTCAAGCAAACCACACCTTGAAATTGTTGCCATATGATTCCTTGCTGGTTTTGTTGTTTTTTATTTTTTAAAAAAAAAAAAAAAGTAACAGTTCAGTATTAGGAAATCAGCATAACCTAAGATATCCTAAAAGCCTGAAATAGGCAGTTCTTTAGCTAAACAAAAACTTTCTGTGCAGATTTGGGCAGTGTTTTCTCCTGGCAGAGCCTCTGGAGATAATCCAGAGTGTTCTGGGGCAGCCTCCTGGATGTTGAGGGCTTTGTGGCAGCCTGGTGTTCTCCAGCAGCTCTGACTGAACAAATGGAGCTTCTCATTAAATGTAAAACTGAATAACACAATCCCTACAGCAGCCCCTTCTGTTTGTGTTCCATTTATTTCAGGCCAGCATAGCCTGCTCTTGCTGTTCTCAGATTTGCAATGGAAAAAAGCTTTGATACCAGCTAGGGAGAAGCTGGGAGAGATTTGGCATTTGGATGTGTAGAAAGAGGGTTGAGGTGATCCCACACACTTGCTTGAAAAAAGCAACATTTTTCAGGCTCCCCTCTCTGCTGTGAGTTTAGGTTGAAGTGTGTTAAGTTTGTGGTTTATGCTATTGTGTGAGCAATGAAGCTGATACTTTGTTTTTCTATTTTTCTTTCTTCTCCCCTCACCCTCTGAGGGCCAGGGACAAAACTGCAACTAACTTCTCATTCTCTTCCTGAAACTACAGCAGTAAAAGTGATAGTACAACACTTTGTTCCATGTCTCTCTGAAAGCATTCTCATAATAAAAGTTTGCAGGGTACTGTAGCCATGGTACACCAAATAAAACAAACGTGGTCTGAAGAAATACTTGCCTAATTTGTATTAGCAGAACAACCCGTGCATTCTTTCTATTTGTTCAACAAATCTGTGCTCTCATTTTGCTCTTTTTAAGTGTTTAAAGTTTACAAGTAGCTAAGACCCAAACCAAGAATGATCATTGTTGCTACATCTCACCTGTTTCTACAAAACTCCTGTCTTTGCTCCTCTGAATGTTTTGTTTGAACTAAAATACCCCAAACTGAGCTTGAGACAGCTGTGGCAGCCTGTGCTAAGACTTGGAGAAAGGCTGCTTGAGACAGTGGTGTTCAAAGATCTTTTTCCAAGAACAGTGACTTTTTTTAGGTGCCTTTTCATGACACAAGCAAGGTTTACCACAGTAATTTTTTCAAAAATGCATTTTTGTGTAACTTGGCCCTTCTGGTATTTCTTTATAGGGTGCTTTTGGTGTTTTTAAAAGCACAGAAATTATGTTATCTCTAGTCAAAGTGCAGTTATGAGAAAAGCTAATTTAGATGGTGTTCTACATCCCATTTTCATTACAGGCATAATGGGAGCTGAGGCTCTGCCTTTACCAGTCTTGTTGATGTACACATGCACTGTTGATTATTTTATTTATTCCTCCCTTCTGATCTCTACTGAATGCTAAAATATGTGTCTGGAAGGTGTAGCCAGAACACAAATGGGGTTTTGGGACAAGGTGGTACATCCTAAATCCCTACTGCCCCGTGCTTATCTGCCTGTAGCCAAAAATCAGCCTGAATGGTGTGGGCTGTTCTTCACAGAGCTGTCTTTGACCTGCACTCTGAACCTCGGTGAGTGCTGGGGGATGATTCCTCTTGCAGAGGTGAGAATGATGCTCATGACTGTGTTGTAGGCAGGGATAGGTGATTTCTCTCTGGCAGGAGAGGGCACATCTGGGCAGCTGCACACACCCAGGAGATTGCAAGGGGCAAAGCCAAGGGCTCCTGTTCTCCCCAGCACCTTGCTGTCATGATAAGAGTTGGCAGCAGCTTTGCTTGTAGCTGTGATATCCCTGTTTCTGCAGCTCTGAATATGATTAATGCTCCAGTTAAGGCACAGAGTCCCTGCCTCATTACATTCCCAGCAGGAATGCCTTAAAGTCACTGGATTACCAATGGTGCAGGCTTGACTTTTTTGGGGTTTGGTTTGTACCTAGTATGAGAAAGGAAGTTTTTCACTGAATTTTCTTCTGCCTGTTGATGAAAAAAAACCTCCAAATCTGGATGTAATGCTATAAGGAAATTACATTTTACATAGGGCCCAGTCCGTCCTATAGGAAGAAGTTTGATAATGTTAACTCTAATGGTTACTCTTACTTTTCCCCTGTCAGATTGTTTAGTGAAAAGAGCAGTGGTGACAGGATGTCTTTTGGATGTGCAACACTTAAGACATGTACCTAGTTGGAAATACCAACCAATTTTTCCTCATTGAAAATCAGATATGCTGTTGTGGCAAAATAATTCACACTTTTGCCCTTTCAAAGGCTGAAAACTGCTTTTAAGCAACCACTTATTGATCCATTTACCTATTGATTTGTGAAATTGGCTTGGTAATGGACTGCAATGTCACCTCTGACCCTCAGCATGGAAAAGTTTAATGGGAAGCTCCCTGGAAACTGCCAGTTCAGCTTGCAGTGACATCCAAGGCCACGTGCTCTTGGGACAGACAGCAGTTTGCTGCTTTGCACAAGAGTCTCCAAATTGGTGCCAGCTGCCCTGAGTTTATTAAATCCAAGTCCCCAAGGATGGCTGTGGAGGCAGGGCCAGAGGTGGTGCAGTGCACAGCAGCTCCAAGGGAGTTGGTTACTCTGCTTTAAGAAACCTTCCAGGCAAATTTCCAGGCTCATTTCCTGGCAGCACCAGGCCAGGGGCCCTATTTATCAGAGCAATGGCACCTGATTTGCTTATGCATGAAAGAAAACTGTTGAGGGTTTAAATCTGCTGGGCAGAGGAGCAGCCTTTGGGCTGTTAATTTAATGTGTGTGTGCCTGATAATTACCCAGCCTGTCCAGCAACATGAACAGCAGCTAAAACCACCTCCAACAGCACAACCAAGACTCAGCTCAGGTGCAAAGGCTGAAAAAAATGCAGCTGCAGCTAAAACATTTATAATAGACATTAGGAGCAGTATAAACTGTTTCTACTCTCTGCACCCTGTGGGAAGACAGTCCCAACACTGTCAAGAGCAGCAGGACACAGATTAAGGATGCTGGGATGCACTGGTTTGTTTGTGCCCTGTCCAACTCCTCCTTGGCCCCAGCCAGGAAATGGAAACCCACCTGAGCTCCCTGTGCAGTGCAAATCCTGGGAAAAGCAGCCTGGTGAACAGGCAGGAGGCAGCTGAGAGGAAAAGCTGAGCACTGAGGGAGAAGGGAAAGCATCTGAAATCTCACCTGCAGCCAGCTGGAGAGCAGTTTCTGCTACAAGGAGAGAGGCTCCAGCACTGTGGGATGAGGACACGGAGACTGCAGAGCCTGGGGAGTGCACAGCAGAGTCCACCCTCACTCCATCCAAAACCACAAACAGCCACGTTTTACAAGCCAAGCAGCTGAAACTCATCCAAAATGTTTCTGGAGTAGTGGGATCAAGTTCTGTACACACAAGAGGAAGAAATATTGACAAAAACTGGCCATTTTGTGTTGTCTGGCTGGACAGTTCTCATGTTGCTTCAGATGGCTGCAATGTAAGTAGCTGAAACCTCAAGCTGTTAGAATATTTCAGGTTTTCTTTTTCAAGACAGTAATTTCAGAGTTGCTCCTAGACCCCAAACACTTTCCTTCTGGAGCAGGCAGCATTTAATGTCAACAGTCTCTTCCCTGTTCAGGCAAAGTACAATAAAGAAATAATTAAGAAACTGCTACTAAAAAGAAAAGTTTGGGATATTTGTTAATATTGCTCAAAGTTACAAGATAAGATACCTGCTTGTACTTAATAACTTTTTGTTAAAAGAGAATTACCAGCATTGCACACAAGAGTGAGGGCTACTCTAAAGGGCACTTAAGAATCCCTCACAATAAACATTTAAATGAGTGAATGGGAACAAAAAAAAAGAAGAGGATGCAAACAAAACCAACATTTTGGACTTTCTAAAAGGTTTTGAACCTTCTAAAATGGCATAGACCCAGTGTGCCTCTTTTAAGAATTGCTCTGAAAGAACTGTGTATTGATAACTTCCATGTGTGCTTAACAGTATTTTATAATTTCAACAGATACAGAAATAACTCTGAACACCAGGACACACTGAAATGCTTTGTCTCTTTTCTCTTTGAAGACACCACATCCAAGCCTAAGTTCTCATTTTAAGGAGCTGCTGTACCAACTTAGCAATTATATCAGCTATTAAAAGCAGATGCTTGTTAGAGGCAAAAATCTCCTCCAAAAAAAAACCCAAAACAAACCTGACAGCAAACTATGCCCAGCCCCAATTTGGGAGATATTTTTGTTGTTCCTGTCAGGACTGTAAGCCCAAGCACCCTTGAGGCTTTTAAAGGATGTAGGGAACAGACCAAGTTCAAATTTACATTTACAGATGCCAGATTTTCACCACCTAGCCTGAGGCATGGAAGGAGGGGGTAAGACAAAGGGACCCAGCAGCTGACACAGCTCCCCTGGGCCTTCCTCCATCCCAGCTCCTCTCCAGGGGCTGCAGGTGCTGGACATTCCCTGGCTGAGCCCCAGCACCCTCCACTCCTGCTGGGATCCAGCTGGGTGCCCACCCTACCCCCATCACAGGGATTTCCTCTCTCTGGGGGGAGTGGAGATGAATATCCCAAAGACTCCATGGATCAAGAGGATTTATTGTAAGCTCATCTTCCTGATACTTTGAGCTGATTACTTGAAATTCTAGTAAAATTCTCCTCTTCCAGACCAATGGCAAACACCTCAAAATGAAGATTTCACTGCTATTACTCCGAGGAACACATGGCCCAGTGCCAGCAGTCAGTGCTCCACCCGTGTCCTGGGAATCTGGAAATAATTCAGTGTCAGAACTGGAAGCCACAGAATAAAAGCCCTGATGTTTAGCTCACTAGAAATATTATAAAAATACCCTAGGGACCAACTAATGCTATAAAGAAAAAATAAATAAATCTGAGTTGTTTTTAAGATAAATTCATACAGCAAATTCAAATTTGCCTTCAAGACAAAATAACTCCTACTCTTAAAATCTTATTAACAGAAAGACAACAGCACGAGAGGATTCTTCACTGATGTTTTAGGTTTTCCCATTTGTTTTCCACTAATGCAAGGATCACAAATAACAAGACAACTGCCATTATTAAAATAGCTGGGAACACAAGGAATCAATCTGGAGCAGAAAGCTTTCAGCAATTGCTCATGTGAAGTCTCTTAAGAAACAATCCAGGAGACCTTTCAGTTTTCTTGCTCCTCTCTGCTCTCCTGATTTTTGAAATATTGCTTACCCCCACAGGAGTTCCCCACAGTCAGCTGCCAGAAGAGATGGTGTCATTTTGTGCAGAGTTCAAATCCTTAGAAGGAGCTTCTGAGCACACAAAGTGCTCACACATCTTTTTAACAAACTGCAACAAAGCCACACCAAACTCTGTCACTCATTGTCAGCAACAGCAACATGGCATTACATGAAGTAATGTCAGAATTTCAGTTCAGAGGCCACAAAGGCACAGAAGGGAGCAGAGGAATGGTGAGAGCACAGCAACTGCAGAAGGTGGGGCAGGGATATTTCCTTACCTCAGCTAAGGAAAAAGCTCATAAGGTAACCAAGAATTAACTTAGGAGACAATAATTATGGAAGAGTAATAGTATATGACAGTGCTTATCATTAAACCCTCTTCCCCAGCTTGACAAATTTACTCACTCTCTGCTTCAGAAATTCCAAGTTTGTACACTTACACTTGTGAAAAAACAGATTCCGAGTTTGTACACATACACCTCTGAAAAAAAAGACACACTTCAGTATTTACAATGCATTTGATAGGACAACCACTTTATTACAAAGAACAAACAATGCTTCAAAATAAGACTAATCAACTTGTATTGTACAAAATGTCAGTTCCCTTGTAGAGGTCATTAAGTAACAGGCTGTAAGACTAAGTTCACGTCAAATTCGCTATCCTGAAATAATCAGATAACAACAGTAATACTTATTATATCTTCAGAGTTTATGGCATGATCATGTGCTCTACTCCAAACTACATTCAAAAGATATTGCTATAATTACTTTGAAAACACAAAGTGTAGGTTATTGTTCACTTCATTTCCACTTTCACAAGAACATTCTGAAGATGAAGCTGTAGCAGTGTCTGCCATAGCTGGCACCAATGCTTACACAGTCACAGCCTCCCTAAGGAGTTGAGTAAACCTAGACATTTCTACAATGTGGATACTGTAATCTGAGAGATTTCAGCTTTACCAGTATCTGAAATAAATGGATACCATGGAGTCTCAAAGAGCTGGTGTCAACAGTCTTCTAAACTTTAAAACAGAACAATCAATATTTGTCTGATATCTAGTTGATAGGCAAACAGGTGGGATTTAGACATTATAAATACAGTTCTAAAAACAGACCACAAAGTGTATTTTACAGTGTGTACCACAATCTCAGTTAAAAGTAAAAACTGTGAGCAACTGAAGAGCTGCATATGATCACTATTCAACGTTACCCAACTTGGACAAAAAAGAGAAAGTGACATCTCATGTCAAGTCAGCTGAAGAAAGCACTCACAAGGAAATTCTACTTTCATTGAAAACGCCACAGTTTCACCCTTTGGTAGTCGTGACATACCCACTGAAAAAAGAATTGTGCAAAGCATGTGAAACCAAGTGCAAAAAAAACTCCACCCAGACACACCCAACAGGTTTTATTCTTAAATAACAACTCTACGATCACAGCTATCAACCAACAAAATCAAAGCCACAAGTGTTTTCTCAAAAGGCTTATTTCACAGTACTAATAAGAAAAACCAAGTTCTATTCTTCTAGTTGACAGTTCATGTGAATGGTGCTTTGTTATCAGACAGTATTGGTAGTGAGATCCTACCTGGCTAAATGGACCATTAAAACACAAACATCTTAAAGCCAGTTAACTTCAGGAAAAGTCCTATACATTCATACTATAAACACTGTTTAAAGTGAAACTGGGATATCTGCCATTGTCATGAACACGGGGTTTTTCTCTGGAATCAAACCACGTGTGCTGCTGCTGTGCCACAATTAACACCCTCAGAGCCATTTATGGTCCCCAGCACTTCCTAGATGCAATTGGAGCATGTGATGCATTGTGGTAATTAAGGCTGTACCAGCACTTCATTATAGCCCTGATTCTCAGGGTGGCCAACACTTGGCTGTTAAATCTGCTCTGGGATACTTGAGCTGCTAAATCTCTATTTTAGTGATACTTCTCCCACCAAACCAGGCACATCATTGATTTTAGTTTATATATTTACAAATGTTCTTAAGACAAATTTAACTGGAAGAGGCAAAAAAATTCTACTTGATGTATAATCTTTTGGCATTTGGGGCAAAATTAAAGTGCAAAGTATAAACTTCATTGCACAGTAAATAATTTAGATTTTATTTTAAAATAAATCTTATTTAGGTGCCTCAATCTATTCACCTAGTGACCTTGTCCAACTCAGCCATTTTCCTCTACACTTTGGTAAACATAGTTTTATATATAGATACATAAATAGCATTTAAAATGTTTACCTTTATTTCACTACCGTGAACAATTTTTTTTCTTTTCACGTAGGAATGGCTCAACCTATTCCTAGAAGTAATGCTTGTTGATTTTATCAGCTAGCTAGTTAATGTAAAATGATGCATAGCAAAAGGGAGATACTGAACTTGATTGGTAGAATATATTGGTAAAGCAAACAAGCACTTAAGAAGATTAACTGGAATAAATATGTTGAAAGTTGCCATATAATATGTGCAAAATTGCTTACCATGTATTCTAAACTTTGGTTAAAATTTTCAGATTGAAGTTTTACAGAAACATTATGGAAGCAACACAAGTGATTACTAACACAGGAATGAGGTAAGTTATTATTAGTGCAAAAAGCAAGCATATGCTAAAAGCAAAGCATATGGATTTAAAAAAAAAAAAAAAAAAAAATAGATTTAAAAAAAAAAAAAAAAAAAGAGAATGAATCTCATGGAAGTTTTAATACAAGACCAGAAAGGTCTCTTGTAAACATTGGTATTTACAAGTTTAAGATTTGTACAACTACAAAAGGATAATTTTAAGTAATAGTAGTAGTGCATTTACAATGAATTTCTGTTTTTTGTAATAAGAGCAATGGATAAGTTTATCTTTTTCCTTTTAAATTTTCAGGGGATATCTTTCAAGATTAAGATATTTGTTACAAATAGTAGAAAAAATCATTTCTTTACAAAAAAAGTATATATTAAAATATTTATACATTTTAAGTTACTATATAATAACTGGAAATTTTTGCCTTGTACTCAGGCACCACAATGAAGAATGTGGTACAGGGAACCAAAACCAAACAGAATTTGCTCATATCCCAAATCTTATGAATTATCTATGCAAGATCTGTAGACAATCATGGGGACTCTACCTCAAATACTACTTGTGCCAATTTTTATTCATTTTTCACTTGAAAATCTGTGTTCTTTACATTTTAACTCATCACTACCAAAGAGAGCTGCTGGGCAGAGTGTGATCCTCCACCCCACCATCTCTGACATATTTTCTATATGATACTCATACCTGAGCAAGGCTCTATAACGTTGATGTGTCAAACGTAAAAAAGGTTATAGATATTTTTAAGATAAAAACAATGCAAAAATAAAATATTTGTAGCATTTACAAATAGTACAAGAGTTACATTAAACACTACATTCGAAACTTGAGATTTCTTAAGTTGTTTCTACTTCGAGCCTGATGTTTTCATATCTGCAAAAAGAAGGAGACATGGTTAAATAATTTTATAATTTCACATGGTGAAACATTTTCAAACAAGCACTGATTCAGAGTTCTAGGATATAGATCAAAATCCCTGCCAGCTGAAGGGTTAAAACAGCATTGAAATACTGAATATCATAGAAGACAATTTCATGGTTCCTCTCCATGTTAGAAACCAAGCAGTGGAGCATTCAGCAGCTCCCAGCCCAGCAGCCAGAGCCCCCCAGCTCAGTCCCCAGGGGCTGGGCACTCTGCTCCTCTGCCTCCCTCTGTGCCCACAGCACCTCTTGCTGAGCAAAGCTGAGCCACAAAAGGGAAGGAGCAAGATGAAAAGCCAGAAGTGCCCAGCCTAACATTAATTTTATTTTCAGGGGGTCCATTCCTACCCTAAATTTGTACAAATTCAAGCCCAGGGTCGAGATGACAAAACTTCTGGCTGTAGTGCAGATTTTAAAGTGTATATGCATCACAAAAATGTACCTTACATCACCTGATGGATTTTTTTTTCCCATTTAGGAGGGTGAAAAGATTGAAAAAAATCCCTGATTACACTGTATGACCTGTACATGATGCACATAACTGGATTACTTCTTATTAGACTGAAAAACTCCTGAGCTAAAGTGAATTCTAGGGAAGTCAGAAGCAACAACTAGAATTACATAAAATTCCCATAAGGAATAAAACAACATTTTAAAAAGTTCACATGCAGTGCTGTGTTAGTTCTGGAAGAAATGCACAGCTCCTGCTCCACTCCAATGCTGTTTGTGAGACTGACTTTGATGCCTCAGGTTTTAGCTTTTATATATTTTAGATCCTGTGCTGTTTTAGTGCCTTTAGGTTTCATATTCAGTGCTGCTGAGTAGGGAGACAAAACAATTCCTTCTCCAGCTCCATACCAAGGACAACTTTCAGCCCAAGAATGAAAACAGTGGTGAAGTGAGAAGGAAAAACCAGGAGGATGGAGCTTCATCACCTGAAGCTGTGGTTAGATTATTGATATTAACATGCTGCTGGAGCAGAACTTATCCAAGTGTGGCACCTCGTGATCAGGTGTCCATTCTGTGCCCATTTTGGGGCACTTTGGGTGTGGCCTGGCTGGACTCTTGTGTGGCCCAGGTGTGCCCAGTGAGGCCTTTTCATAAATATCTCCTTTACCCTCCAGCTCTGGCTGCTCTCTGTGCCAGGGCAGCCTCAGAAGGTTGCAGCTTTACCTTGGAGCCACCGGACCTGCGTGGCCGGGCCGTAGCCTCTCTCGTTCTTGGCTGAAATCCTGAACACGATGGCAGGCCTGGAGCTGTAATCCACGTGGGCATTGGAAAGCTGGGCAGCAGTCACTATGCAGGAGGTTTTAAGACCACAGTATATCCTCATAAATACAAGTTGACTTGGATTTTCCTGTAGCTGCGTGGAGCGGATGGCTAAGTAAGCAGAATATTCTAAAATATTTCCAGAGGGTGAAGCAGGAGGCTCCCAAGAAAGATGAATGCAGTCTACACTCTGAAGAAAGAGAGAAAGATATGATGATAAGATGTAGCTAACCATAAATATACAAGCAATATATAAAAAAAACCCCAAATTCTAAAGATTATCTGAAAATTCTAACCTATCATCCTCACTCTGGAGATAAGGATGTCCTTTGACTTTTTTTTAAGAAGTGTGGTAAACCCATGTTGATTTAATGCTGCAAAACTAGAAAATCATGGGGAAACTCCTTTGACTTTTTTTTAAGAAGTGTGGTAAACCCATGTTGATTTAATGCTGCAAAACTAGAAAATCATGGGGAAACTATCATTAACTCTTAAAATAATTATTTTTAGCAAATTTCTTAAAAGAATATTATACTGAGCAGAGTTAACCAAGCATTGGACACTATTTTATATGACAATGTTAACTTAAAAATAAAACCAACTATAACCAAGAGTTCTGAGATTACACCAGTGACCAGAATTTTACATATCAGAACCAGAATTACCAATATTTCTCACCTTGGTGATTTTGACTGTGGAAGGAGCTCCAGGAAAACCTGGAATGCACGTTTTGAATTCACTGATTTTACTGAAAGGCCCAACACCACAGCCATTAATTGCAGCAACTCTGAACCTGTACACTGTGCCTGGAAACAGATCCTGTTTCTTCAGTAATCTGTAGTCCAGAACATCTGCACCATCCGTCTGAAAATAAAGCAACATTTGTGTTAATTTTTAAAATATTCTAAATACAATTAGCATAAAAAAGCATAACGTGTTAAGCTGAGATTAATTACATTTAATTGAAATGGAAATCTATTTAATACTGTTGTGCTTAAATCAGAATTTATGGAAAGGTTGTGAATGACACAGTATCTCACCTCAAAACACCTGATCTAAGATGCAGTGTGAGACCACATCTCTAGACCAAAAGATGTCCCATTTTTTCAGTCATTTAAATTAAACTGCACCTTGAGGTTATTTTTACTCAGGAAAGTTAAAACAAAGTAGCATTTACAACTATATAAGTTATGATTTAGTTAACATAATCTTCTGCCCTAAAAAATATTTTTATTTTAAAAGCAGTTATTCCTAAGGTTAGGAGCTGCAGCTTGATGTGCAGGTAATCAAAATGTTTTTAAGGAAAAGCACAGTAAGTTAGTAACAAATAGCTTTCAGAAACATTATGTGTTACCACACTCTCCTGATTAAAATATGCATTGATGCATCACTGATCCTTATAGTGGAACTATTTTGCTACAGAATAATGTGAAAGAACCACAATCAATGTAAACACTGTACAATGTACTGTGCTCTTTAAAACTAAGACACAGAATATTAATAGTGAAGTATTTTCAAGGAAAGGTTTCTGTTATTTTCTTTCTGTCTCAAGAAGACACAATTTTCGTTTCCACTTAACTAGGACATCACTAATTCACAATTTTACCATCAAAACTATTATAATTTTGCAAGTTTCTCACTCACAGTTTTCATGTACCAAACATTAAGTTAGAAAGATCTAATACAAAAGGCACTAGAGTTCCATGTCTAGTCTTTTTAAACAGCCTAGCCTATGTCTCATTAGTATCTTAAACAATTTTTATGCAAAGATTCTGGGAAAAGAGAATAAACTGAAACATTTCAATGCTGAACTGAAATAACATATTAAGAAATTGTGGGGTTTTCAGTTTTTAAGACTTTTACTGGCTTGAAAGTTTAGTAAGTTTAAAATTGTTTCCTAAGGCAAGAAACAAGAAAAGTGATGATAATAGCAAAATAAGATATTTTATATTATCATACATTAACAACAAAAGAAAATTCATCTAGCTTAGGAAATAGTAAAAAGAGGTGAGAAAAATACATGAGGAACTACTGGTCATAAAATACAAAGCTCCTACAAGCACCAGATTGTGCTGCAGCACCAGAAAATCCCATATTATATATTGCTATATATTATACATTGCTATATAAGCAACAGATTCTGAGACAGGCACGTGCAGGTGACACCAGAGAGGCAGCAGCTACCTTGCTGTTGATGTTCAGGGTCTCCTCTGGCAGCAAGTAGAACTGGCTCACCACAGCACTGTTGTTCTTAAAAATTCCCACGTCGTACCAGCGGCGCTCCCTGCTCTTCGCTGGCGGCCTCTGGGGAGCTCTCTAATATTTGAAGAACAGGTCATGCACATTACCCACACTCCAATGCCATGGAAAAACACATCAAGGCTCTAGTACATGTAAGAGATAACCCCCTTTCATACCACTGTTACTTTGTTATGCTTCAAATGAATATGCATGTATTATTAAAATACTTGCAAAACCAACTGGCTCTTACACATTTACTCAGACACAGTCTGGCGTTTCAAAAGCAACAGCTGGGATGTCACATCTGATATTCTGAATGGGGAGGGGAAGAGGCTCAAAGCTGTAGGACTGGGTGTCTGTAGCAGCATGTAGTTGTGAGTTAACTTCTCTCAGAGGTCAAGAGGTTTCCCGAGGTGGTCCAAGAGCAGCAGCTCCCCCTGGGGCTCAGCTGTACCTCAGCCCCACACAGCTCCGTGTCAGGCACTGGAACCAGCCCTGTGCTGTGGGGATGGAGGGCATGCAAACTGCTCCTCACTGAGCCAGAAACACAAACTGGCCTCCCTGCTGCTCTCCAGGCAGGGCACTTGCAGAGTCAGGTGCCCAGCACAGACAGGCCATGATCCTGCTAGCATGGAAATGGGGCAGGAGCTGCAGCTGCTCTTGGCAAAAGCACCCCAACCCTTTAGCAGCAGCTGCTTCTCCCCATCCTTAGTTCCTCACTTTTGGTGGCAACAGTGGCACCTTGGGTTTGTGTATTAAGTTGTAAGCAGGTGAAATAGGAAGCATTTACTTTTTCAGGCAGTATTTACAGCTTGCATAGTCAGTCCCCATCTCCTCTAGGGAAAAACATCAAGATGTCAGTTAAGTAACGTTTCAAATCTATAGAATCAGCAGCTAACACTAGTCTCATCTAATACATACTTAATTTAAAATTCAGTTGTGCACACAGAAAAGCTTTTTACATTTGCACATCATGCAACAGAGCCCATTCCACTGTGCCAGTTGATAAAAATGATTCAACAGCTGAAACACGTACTTGGATCTCCTCCCAACTACACAACTGCTACTTAGACTCACATCTAACCCACACAGTGCAATTAGCTTTACAACAAATGTTTACCCCTGCATTATCCACTCCAAGCTCAAAATAAACACTGCTTTTCTTTCAGAAATATAATTAAAGGAAAACAGAAGAGCCCTTACAACTAATCAACAGAACAATAGGTAAAGAAATTTCATAATACTTTTTCAGACTTACAGAAGCGTGTGAATCATTTGACTGTCCAGTATTGACCCTTGTTGAAGTTTCAGCAGCTGAAAACAAAACATTAAATTTTAAAAACTTAAGCAGTAGAAAAAATTTTATATAAAACCCACAGAGTATGAAAGTTGACCCAAATAGCCATTTACAATTATTTGTTCCACAAGAATGTCTCAGACTTCTTTTGCATGCAGTTCTATTTATAACAAAATAAGATATTTTATATTGTCATATTCACAGAACAATTCTGAGTCTGGCATTGAAGGCTGCCACAGATAATACAAACAGAAGGCAGGACTCAGATAATTCTAAAAAGTGGCAGGATTATGAAATCACTATAAAATATTTGTGAACAAATAATCTAAATACCAGATTGAGGCACACACTGGGGACATTGTTCAAGTAGTCTAAGTGTGAATTCTTAATTTGATTGCACTGTTTCTGATATCAATACAGTCTGAATTCTGAACATAAGCAGTTCAACTGTAAACAACCCTAACAAATGGGAACAGAGCATTCATTCAACATAAAATGAAATCTTAAAAGACAAAAAGATTAAGCACATGAGTAACACATGGGAGTATTAGTATTCTATGCTTGTGTTCCTAGGTCTTGCTTTCAAAATACAATATTTCTTGGTAAAAATCACACTATACACACAACATTAATATGAGAATACAATTCTTTAGTTAACACTCAAAACAAAAACAAGCACAGCCTGTTGATATTTGTCAAAAACAAAACTTGAAAAACTCCCCATTAATGTTCTGCACTGCTGCTTAGTTTGGGGATTTCCTGCAGACTGTGAAGAGGCCAGCACGTCAGAGCAGCAGTGAGCTGCCCACACCAACTGGCCACATTTATTACAGAGGTCAGTTGCTTAAAACCAAAATATCTAAGGTTACTATTTTAGTCTTTTGTTGACTAAATAGACCAGCACTGAATGAAAGCAAATGTGCAATGAGCAACAAAACAGGCTACCACTGATACCCTGAAAATGGACCTCTGCATAAATGAAAATTTTAAAGGACTTTTCATTCCACAGGAAACATGGTGATTTACAAATGCATAGAAGGAATATCCTGACTTTAAAAGATGTATAAATCCCAGCAGAGATCATGCAGGCTGTACAAGATCCTCAATGCCCAAATCTCCATCCCAGGTACTACTCAAGATGGGAATCCCACCACACTAGAGGAACTCTGATGGCCTTAGAAATATATGGCTCAAAATACAGTATGTGAAACACATTTCAAACCTTCAGATTTTGAATTGAATGTTGTTAGTGAAGTTTCATCTTTAACAACTGCCCCATTTGTACTTGATGATTCAGTTTTAACAGCCTGCTGGGTTACCATAGTTTGTGTGCTGGAGACAGTACTGGAGACAGAAGCATCAGGATTTACACTTTGTTTGTCCAAGTCATGTAATTCACCTACATTTGCTGATGTCTGAGCACCTTTAAAAAAAAATAAAATATTAGCAAGAATTCAATACTGATAACAAAATAAATCTCAACTTGATCTAACGGATTTAGTTTCATATAAAGCCTGAGTTTAGCTCAGAATTAGGTTAGAACAGATTATATTGATTGCTAATGCTTACTTTAGGTTTATAACTGAACAGAAATCTGTTTCCACAGTCATAAATAAATGCATGTAAACAGCTATTTTAAGTTTGCTGGTTTTTATGTATTTGTCACAAAAAAATTAATTTGAGAAAATAGCTCTACTAAAATAAAGCATCCACACAAATCAGTAGCACAGATTTGTAACAATCAATTTAAGATTAGTCCCTGGAGAAGTCTGTTTCTCACTTAGCAATAAGAACCAAAATTTCCAATCTAAATAAACTATACTGTGAAGAAAATTAAAAATCCAACTACCTATCAAATACATTAAAGTCAGAAAATATAAACAGATCAGGTGATTAAACCTGGATTCACTACATTGAGCTTAAGGCACTTGAGTGAAATGCATAAATCAGAGCCTTGTCATCTTTTACTTCCTCTCAGAGAAACATGCTTGTCTCTACAATGCCTGAAATTTTACAGCAGCCAATAGATTCTCACTGCTAACAGAGACACACTGTCAGTTTGGAGTTACTATCACTTTGGATATCACTTTGGATATGCTACCATAATGTAAAATGTCATCTGTCCCTTTTTACTTGATGCTAAAAATGGCTATTTATGTTTAAATAGACAGATTTGCCATCATAATAATGAATACATTGACAATCTCACATAACTTGTTGAAAGTGTTGCAAGGTAAGATTTCAATTTTCTTTGTATCTTCTAAAAATAAGTTCAGTAATAACTAACACAAGTTGAGATTTTAAACCATAAAGAACTCTTAAATCATTTTAAATTACAAGACAGAAACAATCTTATTTTATGTTTTTGAGATTAATTTTAACTCTCAATTTTTAATTTTTTTTCCTATAATCATCTTACTTGAAGTACAAACAGGCAAATGAGAAGGGGCATTTGAGTCTTTGAATCCTGTAGCATCTGTGTGGTTTTTCACAGTCTCTTGTGCAACCTTGTTTTCAGGTGCTGCAACCTTTTCTTTTCCTTCTACTTTTGAAGTGGATGAAAGGGCAACTTGGACCTAACCAAAATAACACATTTGTTAATGTTAAACTGAGAAGTTCAGAAATTTCAGTTGCAAACATGGCATGAAAAGGCTTGCTCATAAACAACATTACAAACTCCAACAATTTCCCCTGGTACTTTAAATTAGACCAACAAATCAATCTCTCAATCCTTACTTCAGTCATTATAAAACAGACTCAAACACTGAGTGTTTAAATTAGACCAAGAAATCAATCTCTCAATCCTTACCTCAGTCATTATAAAACAGACTCAAACACTGAGTGGACTTGGAAGAGTTACACTAAATTTTATCATTATATGGAATTTAAATGCTGGGTATATTTAGACTATGGGAGTGGGGGGGCTTTGGGGGATGGAGAAAATCACAATTACAGAGGCTTTCAACCTCTGCTTTCCTGATATTTACTTGAAGTATTTCTACTCTTAGTGAAATTTATGAAAAACGTGTGTTTTTTCCAGGAACACATTATAGATCCCATACAGATATGGGAACTTTACACAACTAAGAAAAGGTTCAAAGTTGTAAAAATGGGATTCTTTAGCCAGAGTCTGTCCTCAGTACTTCTGTTAAATTGGAGAAACAGAGGAACATGTACAACTGCAGACCAGACACATGATAACTGGATCTGACCTGCTGTAGGAACTTACAACTAAGCAGACTAGCATAAAACTAAACTAGACTAAAAAAGAAAGAATATGCCTTATTCTTTTTGCTTCCCACATTAACGTCACCAACATTTTGAGGATGAATAGTATTCCTACTGGTGTCAGGCTCCCAGCTGGCATTGTGGAAGACAATACACAGTTGCAATTCCCTTCTGCATTAATAAGAAAAGGACTAGAAGGATTGCCACTCAATTCTAAAAGCATAAAATATGTAAGAAAACAGACAACTACTTCAGCAGGTGTCTGGTCTTTTTATTTGAGTTTTTTTTCTCCCCTAAGACATGAAAAGTATGATTGGAGTTTTAAAATTGATAAAGTGTTCTGGCAGTTCACTACCTCCCCACACTGTTTTGACACAGAAGCATTTTTCAGTTTACACTTACATTATTAGGAATGAGATTATTTGTTTGGCTGGGATGATCCACCTTCGTTTCTGGATAAGGGACAGTAGGCAATGATTGTGGAGTCTGATGGAGAGAACAGCCACCTTGCAGGTAAACAAAAGCAAATTCCCATCAATTATGTAAAACTTAATATTACAATGCTTTTAACCTATTTCAGTAAGGAAGAGGGAGGCCAAAGTTGCCTGAAGGAAAACTTTGTTGTAAGTCTGAAATGAAACTGCATGGCCAAACAGTTAGATAAAATCCCTTCTTCACTGTTTCCTTTCTCAACTTGCACCCAGAATTCTACCAATATTTCATAATTCAGAAAACTGGCCAAAACCAACAGAAACAAGTGAAAAGGGTGTTTTCCATAATTATGATGCAGGCATTTGAACAATAACCAAAGAAACGGAGCCCCTCTCTCACAGAATGGTTCTTTAAAAAACAAACTCACATTTATTTCTGTGCACAAACATTAGTGTAATGTGATCTGACTGCTACCTTGTGAACTCAGCACTGATGTCTCAGGAATGGCAGTACCAGGAGCTGCAGCCACTGGTGGCACTGGTGAGTCGGCGTGTAACTGAAGAAGGTATCCCTCAACCGTGGGGACTTCATCCCACTTCAGCTGAAAGGAGTTGGTTGTAGCTCTGATCAGCTGTACCTGTGATGGTGCTAGAGGTCTCTCTACAAGAAACCAACAAAACACAGATGGCACATTAGAAATAGGCCTCCCTTCCCACTTCATTAAATAGCTGCATATTACAAGTAAAATCAGTCTCTCCTTTTTCACTAATGTACAATATATAAGAGATTCAACAAGAAACCACTGTCAAAGGTGGCAAGTCAAGGCAGAGAATTACAAAGTGTCTTTTCAAAGTGCTCAAAAATACTCCAGTTTTGATGCTTTGTTTTTAATGGTTCTGCTGCCAGTAGGCCTTTGGGTTGTAGCTGCATCATTGTAGGGATTATGGAGACAGGAGATCCTTGTGCTTTCCTGAAATGCTGCAGGTAGCTCTTTGGCTCCTAAAGCTTTACATATTCCTCTGATTCACAAATCATTCCTCTTCCTTTCTGCTTGCTCTGTGTAGCTGAAGGGAGCTTTTGCTCTCACTTCCTCTGCACTGGCTGAATCCTGGACATGACTAATGCCAATGGCTTGCTCCTCTCACATGCTTCTATGCCTGACCAGACTGCAATCTTAAGCACATCCCTCCCCTGCTAGGCTTTTTCATTTTCTGAGGGAAAAATGAAACAGGAAAAAAAAAGTTCTACTCTAATTCCCTCTCTCCCAACCCCATCTCAGTGCCCTGCCATCAATGCAGCTACTAACGAGTGATTAGTTTCCAGAATTCCCTTCATCCCCAGGAAGTTTGGTCCTTTCTTAGATTGAAGAATATCTTTTTGCAGTCCAAGAGATGAAGCAGAAGCAGCAGCAGCAGCAGCAATGATCCCAAGAGAAGGGATTTGGTGAGAAAAGTAAGTAGCAGAAAAGATCACTAAAAAGTGAGGCCAGGAACCCAGAATTTAGGCAAAACAGCCTTTAGCATCTTGTATCAACTGACTATGGCCTGCAGTGCAGAATTTAGCACAAAGCTTTTTCAGAGGCTTTAAATAAGCCTTCCTAATTATTTCATTTTAAGTAATAGCCTTTAAACAACCAGCAGCAAAGCACAATTTAAAAAATAATTTTTAAAATGTAAATAGTCTTTGAGTTTGCTACAGCTTTAATGTTCTGATCATCAATCAGAATCATATGTTAACAGAACACAGAACATTGTACAAGTCCCTTAATTATTTGACTCACCAGTATCAAGGTACCAAAGATCTTTGCAGCAAACTTGATTGTTCCAAGCTTTTCTGTAACCATCTCTGCCACTCCAGATGTACAGACGAGTTCCAACAGCTACAGCACAGTGTCCTGCTCTTGGCCCTGGTAACAAGTTACTTTTGTCCTCCTGGCAATCTGAGATCAGACCTATCCATTCTGTGGTATCTAGGAAATGAAACTCAAAGTGTTTAGTTTCTAGATGTTTTTCAAAACAAGTAATAAAGATGTTAACATACTTAACTGCTCAGGAAAAAATGAAAATAAATCACCTCTGTTTTGATAGACAACTGCATTTAAAATGGAAATATTATGAAGAGAAGGTCACTTTCCAATTAGTGTACAAGATAAAATCAATTCATACAGGCTGAATTTTCTGACCTCTGGATATCTCTCTCAGGCAAAGAGATCAGAAGTTGAGAATTCAGATATAGTACTATCATGCTTAGAAAAACCTCATTTCAGGATCTGTCTCCTGTGTTCTTCTATAAATTAAAAAGGAGTATTTACATTACTTAGCATTAAAGTTGTATTAACAAAGATTTGAAGAAGCAAACCTGCTGAATCTTCAAAGAAAAATAATAATTAAATTATTTTTCAAGTAACATGCAAAAAAACTGGCAACTTCTTTAGTCTGCCAGGATTACAACTATGTATCCTATGGTCTTCAAAATAGTTACTCTACTCTGTTAAGAAAATATTACTTCAAAATACCCCCTTTCAGAAAGGTAGAAACACTAACCCAAATTAAGGTAAGAAAATGAACCAGTGCATTTCCATTCACCATCAGGAGCAGAAATTTCACCTCCTGCTGACTGTGGAACCCATCCACCAAAAACATACATTCTGAAACACAGGAAAAGAGGGAAGAGGGAAAGAGAAAAGAAATGCCAATTAACATCTAGGTCTGCTGCACGTGCTCTCTCAAACTAGGACAAAAAAAGAAAATTTCCCGTGCTACAGTTTTGGTTCACAGCAATTTTTTTTTGTATCTACTGTCTTTATAAAGTAGACATCTACCTTCTGAAATTTTTGGGTAAATTGACAGATTGAAAAACCCAACCACACAAAAAAAGGAAACTCCTCAAACACCTTCTTAGAAACAGAAGTTAATTCTGTAACATTTAGCAAACCATCAAACTGCTAATGCTCTCCAAAAATTCCACAAGTACAACAGAACTTCTACAATCCTTTACTGCAGACCCCTCAGTAAGTCATGCTAAAATAAGATGACTGGCATCTAACTCAGACACCAAAATTTAAAAATTTAATGCAGGCTACAAACTACCAACAGTTTAAGTAAATAATGAAAAGCTAAGCTGTTGGATCAGAAGATATAAAGCTTTCATACTTCTCTACTCCCTTGCCTCTTTCTCCTCATGCCAGCTTGTAAATTGATACAAAATGGGCTGAAACCTATGTTTAAAAACCCATTTTATCAATGCTATCTGCCAAAACAAACCACATTGGCAAGAAGCAGAGTAATGAGGGACAAGCTACAGAAAAAGTGGAGAATGGTTTTGCCTGGAACTAGTTCTACTCCTTGAGCTACCTCATCTGACACACACACAGGCACTGACAGAGCTCAGGCCCAGCTGAGGCTGCCCCAGAATGCCCAAAGGTGCTCCAAGAAGCCCAGAAAGCTGCTGGTGGGTTGGACAGATTGTCCTGCTGGACAGAAACACGGACAGTTTGCTATCCTTGAGTTAACAGTGGCACTGAAATAGCAGAAAACTACTCTACAGGGCTGGTGTTTACACTGAGCAGTAGTGGATAAGCATCATCATTCTCCTACTAGGTGTACCTTTCTAGAGCTGAGCTTTTAACAACAGACATACTTGTTTCCAATTACATTGGCCGTGTGGAGACTGCGAGGAAGTGGTACTGTCCCTTTGGTTTCTGGTCTTGACCAGGTCATGGTTTCTGAAAGAAAGAGAATTAAATCCTCAAAATAAAATTATCTCGTTGCTACCTATCTCACTGCCTGGATTTCAGGAGGGAACACATCTCTAATATTCAGCAAAGCTAAATTTCACCTGTTCAAGATGGTTACTTTAAGAAAGCGGGTGCAATAACAAGCACTTGGAATTTCTTTTTAAAAATCACAGGAAATACTGACAATTTGCTTGTCAAAAATATAATTATGGTTTCATTATGGTTGTTCCACTTTGTTTCTTTAGACTGCTTTAAAGACTGTGATATCCATGGCAAGGAGTACAGTTAATATTTGCAAACAATACTGTATCTAATGTATTTAATTCCAAATATTATAACAGGTTAACACTAGGGTGTCAGTCTCAATAATATCTGCACCACAGCATGCCATTAACCATTCAAATTTGTAATTTTTCCCCTCAGCCAGCAAACACTGACTTCTGCTGGCAAACCAACTCACCTATGTCAAGTTCCCAGAGATCATTAAGCCGACAGCCACACATGCCTCCAAAAATGTACATCTTTGGGCTTCCCACATCTTTTCTGCAGTACACAATGGCTGTGTGAGACTCTCGGGGAGATGGCAAGACTCCTTTGGTCACAGGAATGCTCCAGCCGACCACGCCAGACCCATGTTGCAGCTCCAGTTCATAGAAATCATTTAAATATCTAGGGTATTATTGTCAAAGTATGAAAAACTCACTTATAAGCATGATGAAAAGTGTGCTTTAAACCCTGACCACTTCCAAGAGTTACAGACTTCTGTCTTGGGAGGGTGTAGAGTTTTAAACTCCCAAAACATTTGATGCACTGTAGGCAGCACCAAATCTGGATTTAAAATGGACTTAAAACACAAAAAGTAACAGTTATAACTTGTTGCCTCTGAAAAAACGTGCTCTCTTATTTGCTACACTGTATTACATAAAAAAACAGGAAAATAACATTTCTTGCAAAAAATTGCTACATATGGACACATAATAAACTGCAAAGCTGTGGGAAATACATGATGATAAGAGGTATCAGAGAGAAATTTCTGCAACTCTTTAGGCAACAACTGTGAGAAGAAGCTGTTTGTTTACTCATGTCTTCAGGCTGGCCAATGCACAATTAGCCATTTGTTGCTGAATCTATCAGCAAGTTATTTCTAGATAATGGTCTTTGAGTCTTGGCATTCACATCAGATAGCTCTTGTTTACTGAGCTTGAAATTGCCAGTTTATAGCTCAGTGGATATAAGTGCTCTGAACTGCAGGTGAATGTGGATATAAAACTCCAGCATTACAGCACAGTTTGCTGACAGTAACAGCAGCTTCAGCTGTTATTGTAAAAAATTTCCAGATGAATTCAGAACTGTTTTTCACAGCAATACAGAAGAAACATCCATCATGAATTCCCTGATGACTCACGGGACTCTGCTGATTGAGGTAATTCAGACACACAAGCCATTCTTAAAAAACATCACCCAAAATACCAGGAGAAATAACAAAGCCTACTCAGGTTTCCCAGCAAAAGTGTCAGAGCTGTCACTCAGTGTTCCACACTGTGGGATTAACAGAAGGAAAACTTAACCCCCTTTGCATGTAACCCCTTCATGCACAAATAATCCAACTTTGAGTACTTGGTGTGCAGCACAGCCTGCCTGGAATGTTCCTTTTCAAAGCTGTCAAATCTAGTAATTTGCTTTTAAAGCCATTACATTCAAAGGCAAAGCAGCATACCTGGGAACGTTATTATTTGAATCCTCACTTTCATTTGCCAGGCCACCAAATAAATAGCACTTGTTACCATACAAAGAGAAGCTGTGGCCAAGCCGAGGACAGGGTGGTGATCCATTTGAAGGAGCTTGAGGTTTCACTTTTTTCCAAAGCCATCGACTTGCCTTGAAGACAGGAAAAATTTATTCAGAAATAATTTCATTCATAGTCAGTCATGACAAAAAGAATTCATATGACGTCAACATTTGTATATTTTCTGAATTATTTTTAAGGGAATGCTGGGCTTTTCTTAGGACATTCATTAAAAGGGACGTGTGAGAGCTAACCTTAATAAAATATTAAATATATTATACTATATTTAGACCAAATGGAAGTCTCTATTTCAAAGTTATTTAGAAAAAACTTAAGATTCTTAAGATGGAGAAAATCTTTCTAAAGAGCAAAGATCATCCAACTTTCCCCTGTAGTTCATAAAATAAAATGTGTTTCTTCATAAACAGATAAAGTAGTCCTGAAAATCAAAACATATTCATCCATTTCCTACCTGCAATTCATATAAATCATTGCTATATCTTCCATATTCAACCATTCCTCCAAAAACTAGTATTCTGGTACCATCACAAACAAATCCATGTGCTGCACAGCCTGGAGGAATATCTCCCCTTACAGCAGGAAGGAACCATTGATTCGTAACTACAGTAGGAAGTAAAAAGCAAAAAACCAGAAAAACAGATTAGAAAAATATTTCAAACACTGAAAAATGTATTTTTAAACACCTCTGCTTTCTAAAGAATTACCTTTTATCTGCAGATAACTGTGAATGGCCTGTTTGCTTCACACTAAGTTTGAAATTATTTTTTTTTAATAAAAAGAAAAGCAAACACCTCTATCAAACCAATGTTACTCAGTTCATGAATGAGCCCATGAGGTCAGTGTAACTAAGTCAGTCAAGAAGGGTCATCCAGCAATTTAATAGACTTGCCAAGAATAGAGGCTAATGAGGAACACAAGTGCAGTTCCACACAGAAGAGATAACCACGCTAACTCAGAGGGAGCTAGCCCTAGAAACAGAATTATTAGAGCTACAGCAGCATGGCACTGTGCCTGGACTTAATAGCCCTATTCAAAAACTAATTACACTGTTCTGGGACCCATTTTAATATCCACAGAGAGGAGAGACACAGAGTCAAGGAAAAGCAACTGAGACTGACTGATCCAGCAGCAGCATATTGGTGCCTAAACTGCTCTGGAATTTAAGAAGTACAGGAGACAATGTCTTCTTTTTCCTACACTTTTTTATGGGCACGAAGAGGAGAAGCAGGAAATTAGAAGCTTCCAGTGAGCTTTGCTGCAGAGGATTAAGATGCTCTCACTGTGTGCCAGCTCCTCGAAAATCATCACATGCATAGCAAGGGCCACGGATGACATCCCACACTCAGGCAGCTCAGGTCATAACCCTGCATCTTAAACCTCAGAATAAAAAAGGTCATTTTGGGCCAAGCACTCATCCAGAAACTGGAACAACTGAGTCATGATCCTTTTTGTCAACGCTGCAAAAGGGGAAACCCCTTAAGCAGAAAGTCTGGGAAGAAAAAAAACCAAGTCATGGTAAGACTCACTCAAAAGGCACCTGTCAGAACCTCTGTTGTGATGGCATAACTATGTTAAAAGTTTTCTTTGGATTACTTGTCCGAACAGAAAGGTTAAGATATTTTTTTTTCCTTCTCCCCTCAGAAATGTGATTTAAGCACAGTACATCTTTAAGCTTTCAGAGAAAAATCTGCCTGGAAAAAACCAACACTGGCTGAGTGAGAAGTCCAGATCAGTCACTGAACTCTCCCGTCTCGGCCCAAGCCCTGAAATCACACGCAAGTTTTCCAGCCTCATCCAGCATTCCGCACAGTGACTATTTAGGCGTCTAATCTTTCACAAATAAAATCGGTCTTGAGCAGCTTCCTGTTTGGAAAGGCTCCCGACGCCAACACGTTGGCTTTTCCAAACCAGACTGCCATTCCAGCGCGCTGGGCTCCCGTGAGGAGCCGCCACCAGAGGGAAGGCGAGGGGGATCCGGACACTCGCAGGGACTAAACC